>MIQA02009250.1:0-14881 GCA_001887855.2 Sclerospora graminicola | reverse complement strand
AGGTCCATAGGTTCTGGACCTCCTCCGCCCGCGCCCTGGCGCGGGTGTTGGTGTCTCGGGACGAAGTGTGAACTACGTCTCGATGGGAAGTTATTAGTATTAACATGCTGCATTGGCGGCATGTTAAAGTCGAAAGGCGCTTGCGCTTTTTGACTAACCCCAGCATGCGCTGCTGATGAACGCATACTGAATGCTTTGGTCGATAGCATCCCTCAGAGTCTTTGGGGGAACCCGATAAAGACTCAGTTTGATGGGACCGTCATTCAGTCCCTTCATGAAGGCGGTGACCTGCATGGCAGGGGGCACCGGCTCGTATACAATATTTGATAACAAATATTGTATTTTTTGAGCGTACGCATGTAGGCTAGCTTGCCCTGCTTGAGCTCCATGAAGTCTTCGCGGCAACTAAGCTCCATTTCTGGAGCTTCGAAGTTGAGCTTCAGCTCAGCTTTTAAATCCTGTTACGTCAGGAACACAGATCCATCAGTGGCTCTGCGTCTCATCGCCCATGCCCTGGCGCGACCGCCTAGGTATGTGGTGGCGAAGTAAGCTTGTGAACGTATTTCTTGCGCAGAGATGGCATCTTCCACCTCTGCGAACCATTTCCGAAGGGGTTCACCCCCTTCGCCAGTAAAGGGCGGAATCCGCGCCTTTACCACTTCAACGCTCGTACTCGTTGTGGGTTTTGTAGGTTGCGACCGTAACATTGCGGATCGCACCTGAGGATCGATATACATCCTCTTGAAACGGGAAACCGTATCCAAGGCTTCCTCCGGGGTTTTACCTCGGAGGAGGGAGATGATCTCGGGCCCTATGGTCCGGATCATCTCTATTACAGTGTCACAGTTGCTGTGACCAATTAGGGAAGTTTTCCCTAACTAAATCATGCGCGAGCTGTCGCTCGCGCTCACGATTGCTGGCCGTCGCCATGACAGCCGGGCGGCTCTTAAACCTTCGTTCCGCTAGTTAACTAGCGGAACGCGTCAACAGTGGTCGTTCAGACGGACCACAAAGTGCTACCAGGTGTAACAGGCTAGCTGTTACTGGCTTACACTGTAAAATTGCAGTGAGGAAGCGTGCAATTAGTTAGGACCAAATGTAATTTGGTCCTCCTTAGTTTATTTAAGACAAACTTTAGGATAGACTATTTAATTAATTAAATAGTCTCATAAATATATATTAATATATACATATGGCCACGTGTCTACAAGAAGGTAAGCTTAAGAGTGAATATATTTATGAATGGTTAAGAGCTAACTAGTATAATTAGACCTAGACTAATCATAGTAACATGTAGTATAAAACTGATCTAATGATATCTTTATCATTAGATTACTTGTTAGATTCGATAATTGTATCATAATCTGGTTCTCAAGGTGGATTATAACAACTTATACTCCAATATTCGCATTTGATTTATTAAGTCTGAAATTGAACTGTGATATTTCAACTTAAATATCACTTATGTAATGGCACCCCATTACACAACCTGGATAGCAATCCACCTCGACCTGGACATACCAGGCCGCCGACTTCGATTCTCCAAAAGCGGCCACGCATCCATCTTCGGCGTTCCATCCGGTTTCTACAGGGGCATTGCCTTCCTCAGAGCCCTTCATACGCACATCCTTCAGCCGATCCACCGCTTGGCCACTTATATTCCACCATCGACGGCCATCCAGCTTCACCTGATCCGGCCGGCCAACTTCTGGCTGACCTGATCACCCTCCCTCATCTGGATTGATTCCATGCCTTGCACCGATCTGTCGCTTGTGAGTACACCTGACAGCTTCCATCCTGTATCCGCGCTCTTTGCCAGCAATTTCTGCCAATCAAAAGGCAAACTCGGTCAAGTGTATTTCACATTTGGCTGTTAATTCATTCCCAAGTCGCTTCACCACATAACCACTTCGATCTAGAAAACATACACACATAACCCGTAACGATAATAAATAACTTCGTTCAATCCAATTTGTTCGTGAAGTTCTACAAATCTTGGCGCATGTAGTTGTCTCGTAAGCAGGTCTGCGATCATGTTACCACTTGCCACGTGCTCGGGTTCGACAATTCCCTTCTATGTAAATCCTTCAAAACCTTCAACTTGACGCCAATGCATTTAGCATTCGCTGCACTTGTTTTGTCTTTAGCTGCTTGATCGCGGGTTGGTTGTCAAACTTCTATATAGTCGGCGTCCTTGTTTTAATTTCAATCTCCTCGAAAAGCTCCTTCAAACCCAAAGCTTCTTTTCCACCGCGTCAGCTGCAACAAATTCTGCCTCCGCGGTGGATAACGCCACTGTCCCTTGCTTTTTGCAGTTACATCCAGCTATTATTCCATTTACGAAAACCACATTTGCGCTAGCACTTTTTCGGTCAGCCGCAAAGTCTGCATCGCTATAGCTGATGATCTGCAGTGTTAATATTAATACATCATCAAAATGTAAACTCAACTTCAGTTCCTTCGTACCTCTATCTAGCCACGCGCTTTGCCACTTTATAATCATTCAAATTCGGTGCATGTGTGTGCCACGTTGCACGAGGCACAGATCCAGCCTTGAAACCCTATAAATCCATAGTAAAATACCCACAAGTGAGTGAAAATCCTTTATTGCTGGAATACTTCCACGGGAGACGTTTGGTGGCAATTTGTTTAACTCTTCCGTTGCTTCCAAACTCGATATAGGTGCCTTGACATCATTCGCTTCCTTCAACCCATGCTTCTCGAGAATTTCCGTGATAGTCATCTCTTAGTCCAATGGGTATTCCACTTGAGGGTCTCCAAGAATCCTCATACCAAGAAACGTTTCTACATTTCCTAAATCGTTTAGCTCCAATGTCTGCACGTCTTTATTAAATTCGTCAAGCAGTGTCGTTTCTGTCAACGTAACAAGTAAATCATCTACGTAAACACCAACCACGTTAGTTCCTCGCCCATAAACACAAACGTATCTGTCAGGCACTGCATAAACTCCATGTTCGTCAAAGTCTAACACAACAATTCGTACCATAGTCTTCCAGCTTGCTTTAGTCCATCGAGATTTCATCTTAACTTTAGCATTAGCTCCTTCGAGCTCGTTACATCTAATAGTCGTAACGTATCACTTGATATACCCATACCTTGCGATATATGTAAATAAATATCATAGTCTTCTTCGGTCTTCTCCTATGGATATGCGCTGGGCACATCGCCGTGTCTTGCAGGTACGTTGTCAGGATCACATTCATGTTATTTATTTCCTTAACAGTCGAAAACGTAACGAAATAATTACTTGTTTGTCTCCAAGGGCTACCAATCTTGCTTTGTACCTCTCCACGGTACCGTCGCTCTTGAGTTTTGTCTTGTACACCCACTTAGTGGGCAAAGGCTTTCTTCCGTTGCATTTTTTCACAATATTCCACGTCTCCAAATCTTCTAGGAACTCTGCCCTTTCTGAGGCCGCCCATTTTTCTGAATTGTTTCCTTGATTGGCTTCGAAATAGCTCCTGGGATTGGGTACAGCAGCAATTTTTTCACTGTCCACGCGACTCATGTCACAAACGACAAACGCAAATAAACGAATTTCCTTCATTCGTTGTTGTATTTCCATTATCTCCTTCTGAAAAGCCTTTTCCATTCGAGATGTTTTTCCTGCTGTTTTGTTCCAAAGCAGCTCTTCTTCGTCTTTCATGACGACTTCCTCTGTGGCATCTCGTTAGGCGTTTTATCATTGCTGATTTCTTTGTTATCTCCTTGAAACGGTATTTTCACCATCATCTTCTTGAGGTACTTCCACATTTCCACCCACTTCATGTTTAATTGCACGAATTAACTTTTCATTCTCCTTTTCACTTAACGTTTCCACTTGCTAAACGCGCCTTGTAGTCGTAATCACCCTGTCGTTTAGAAGAAGAACCTTGTAGCCTTTTATTTCATCCTTCTTCCTCAAAATTAACGCTTTTTTTCATGTCTTCCAAGCGAATTGTTCCTAGCATCACGCCACACCATGCATGGTGATCTAAAAACAACGATATCTGTGATAGTCACTGGTTTCTTGGTCAGTGCATCAGTAGGTGAGATCTCCTTGTAGTTCGCACGTGGTGGACTTCGATTCAAAATGTAATTTGTGTACTCCGCTGCTTCTGCCCAGAACATTAACGGCATCCTAGACCCGAAAACCATACATCTTACCATGTTGGAGATGGTCCTATTCATCCTCTCCGCTTTTCCATTTGAGGCTGGAGTTCCAGCCTCCGTAACTTGTCATCTTACACCAGTACGTTTGCAAAAAATCCGTATTTTTGTACTTAGTACGTGAAGTCTGCAATTGTATTCTCCTTCAAACCAGGCCAAAAAAGTTCGAACGTCTTCGCCGCTTGGTGTTTTTTTAGCGGTAAAAACTCGTACGTAACTCGAGAATGTTTTCCACGTAAATCCTGACACAGTTGGGCAACTTCAACCTCTTCAATAAACAGGTAGGCTTACCGCCTTAAATCTGCTCCAAGACCGGTATAAATCTCTTGTCCAGTAAAATTTCGTATCGTGATCTTTGGGATTTTCATGTTTGCACCCATACGAAATTGGGTTTTGGTGGGTCTCTCTTGATTATCAAAACACCTGCTGCTCCTTGGTCATTTCTGTCTGGCATCTGCCACGGCGCACCACGTTCAATACCACTGTCACCACCCAAATCAGGATTTGCCATTTCCTCCCAAAAGGGCCGTAATTTTTGACTGCTTCCTTGAAAACGCTTCCATTCTCCTAGCCTTTTTTTTCGATTTGGGCGACACAATGAAGGTAGTCTTTCTTCCCCCAATGCGTCGATCTTGCTTTCTAGACGCTCCATACATTTCATCAAAGCAACCACGTCGGCCTTTCATCGGTCATCCTCTACTATGTCAACGAGAGTATACGAGAATATAATCCAATGTCACCCTTTGGCTCAGAGGACTTCCAAAACAATCGTACTTAAAAGGAGAAACTTCATTAAAAACTTCGTAAAATTGACCCTAAGCCCCGCAACCTTGGGCTCATAATCTGTTGAAAAAAAAGCGTTATGCGTCTACTCGTCCTGCAGCTTACCTATAGCGTCCAGATATCGGTTAGTGTGTCTGGCGCCTCTTAACATAAACTTAACTTCTATCGGTTAGTATACATGTTAGGTAACAGGGAAATCCGTCCGCGCTACTTGTATGTACGGCGTGTGAGTACCGGTCGTGAGGGAGTCGCTCAGGCTCGAAGTGTCTTACGTGTTGTTTACTAGACAAAAATGAAAGTATAAATTATGTAAGGTTTAAATACAATTTTAGCTAAAATGTAACTTAACCTAATATGCATGAAACCTCGATAATCTCGTTAACTGGAATTTATACGTCCAATTTCATCGTGAATAACATCATCCAAATTCCAACATTCGGAACTTAAATCCTTACGTGTCAGTGTTGTACAGTATCTGACAGGAGTTTGCCGAGCATAATTTTCACAAGACTGATGAAAACGACCACCGCCACCACCATGGCTTTAGCGATATAGAACTAATGGCAGAAAATAGACAGGTGGCATCTCCATAATATGCATTAAAAGATGTCACTTACCAAGTATCATTTGTTTGATTGCATGGATAATACTAGCGCTAAATGTCTTGATACGTTACGTCTAGTTTCTTGCGAGGAAATATTGCCCACGGCGCAGACGCAGGGAGTGCCTCGAATTAACCTGAAAAATAGAATAGCGTAATACGTACGTAAAATTTCAAGCAATATATGACAGGTTAACTAACGCCGAGCTAGGAAAGAAGGACAACTTTTTTGTGGCCCAAGGGTTTGTCTGCCGATTCTGCTAAGATAAAACTACTTTGTGAATTATTTAGTGAAAAACCGTGTAAGGTAAACTGCGAAGTTGGGGCCTTCTTTAATTTCTGTACAGTGTTGTAATCAAAATTTTCACGTTTATACAATCTGTCGCAAAAAAACATTGGGTAAAAGTCCTACAATCAGTTTAGTATAGCCGTTTATCTATCGCTAATGGACTAAAACTTTCTGTTCGCGTCTCGAAAAAGTACGAAATGCCAATTTGGGGTCGCTTTTTTATATTTCATATGGGTTTATGTATTACCTTTACTACACCTAACCCTTTTGATATCAGCTTCCAATCAGTACGCTGTCATTTTGTTTATTTCTACCAAAAGGTTCGCTGCCAATTTTTTTGTCAACCCTTATTGGGCAAAACCAGGAGCAGTCTCAAATTGGCAGGAGGCCCCAGATTGGCAGTTTACCTTACCAGAAAAATTCGCCATCTTCGAGCAGTAAAAGCATAACTGTGGGTTCCCTTTGCCTGACCAGCGTCTATATATGCATACTTTAATAGTAGCTTGAAGCTCTGTCTAGCAATTTGTAGGAAAATCACCACAGCAGCTGGTGCCAACAATGTAGCACCGAGTGTTTGTAGTCCGGCTAGAAACCACTAACACACTTGTTTGTCCGCTTGGTTATGCGTACATAGCTCTGCAAGATAAGGTAAGGAAGTGCTTAAACCCGCACTGTCACCAGTCACCACTTGTCGTAAGTATGTAAGAAGGAAAGGTAATATATATTTAAGTAATTAAGTTCAAAATCTTACTTTATAACCTTAAATTCACATATACTGGTCCACGTAGTTTTGCTTAACATGGAATTTCATTTCATCAAAAATGCCTTTAAATTCCAACAATCCTTCCAAAACCTTCGGGACCAGTATGCATCCACATGTATTTTTGTGCATTCGTACAGTCGCATAGCAACATTCCATAACAACTTGCACACTAGTTTAATCTCCATTTAAAAATAATCAATAGAGAAAACAAACATGAACCAAACCAATCTGGTTTCGCAGCTCTGCAATCCTCGCTGCGCTCATTCTTTTAGTAAATAAATCGGCCACCATGTCTGCATGTCTGCACTCGAAACGTGCTCCGGCCTCATCCACCCTTTTCTCATGTAATCCTTGATAAACTTCAATTTTACGTCCACATGCTTAGTGCTTGCACCACTGGCCTCGCTCAATAATTGTTTTATGGCAGCCTGATTTTCAAGACAATCGGCGCTCGCGAATTTAATCCAATTTCTCCAAACAACTCTCTGATTCCAAGTGCTTGCTTGCTGCCCACAGCGGCAGCCACAAACTCTGCTTTGGCGGTCGAAAGTGCAACCGCTCCCTGTTTCTTACAATTCCTGCCAGCAGCAATGCCATTAACGAAAACAACATTCGCACGAATGCTCTTCCTGTCAATCTTATCAGCCGCAAAGTCGGCATCACTGTAGCTGACTATCCGCATAGGCATAGTCTCTCCACTGTCATGTTTCAAACGCAATTTTAATTTCTTCGTATCCTTAAGGTTCCTCTCTATGCGCTTCGCCATCGTGTAGTCAAGGATCGTCGGCGCATGCGTGCGCCTAGTCACCTTATGCACGGCGAATGCAATATCCGGGCGAAAACATCGAGATATCCAGAGTAAACTTCCAACGAGTGACTGCAAATCCCTAATTGTAGGGGTCTTTCCGTCTATTACCATCGTTAAACGAGAATTCAAATTGTCCGAAATGTCTCTTCCATAACGGGAGTTCTTACTATGTTTTCCTCTTTCAAACCATGCTTTTTCAGCATCTCATCGATTGCAACTTCTTGATCAATCCAATATCCACTCACCGGATCTCCGATCCGCATACCCAAAACATTTTCAACCTTTCCAAGGTCTTTTAACTCCAATACGCCCATTTGACCAAAAACTTTATCCACAAGTCTTTCATCGGTAGCAGTTACCAGTAGGTCATCGACGTAGACCCCACCAAAACAGACCCACGGTCATCATTTCGAACGAATATACAGGTGTCGGTGAGACACTGTGTAATGGGGTGCCATTACATAAGTGATATTTAAGTAGAAATATCACAGTTCAATTTCAGACTTAATGTCTGAAATGTGAATATTGCATTATAGGTTGTTATAATCCACCTTGAGAACAGATTCTCATACAATTATCGAATCTAACAAGTAATCTAATGATAAAAATATCATTAGATCAGCTTTATACTACATGTTTGTATGATTAGTTTAGATTTATTTATTCTGAACCACTCATAATATATTCACTCTTCAACTTACCTTCTTGTAGACACGTGGCTTTAGGTATATATATTAATGTATATATATTTAATAGACTATTTGGTTAACTAAATCTAAAGTTTGTCTTAAATAAACTAAGGAGGACCAAATTACATTTGGTCCTAACTAATTGCACGCTTCCTCACTGCAATTTTACAGTGTAAGCCAGTAACAGCTAGCCTGTTACACCTGGTAGCACTTTGTGGTCCGTCTTAACGACCACTGTTGACGCGTTCCGCTACTTAACTAGCGGAACGAAGGTTTAAGAGCCACCGGCTGTCATGGCGACGGTCAGCGAACGTGAGCGCGAGCGAAAGCTCGCGCAAGACTTAGTGAGGGAAAATTTCCCTCAATTGACACAGAGAAGTGTGGACACTGTTGTGGAGATGCGGACCGTAGGGTCCGAGATCATCTCCATCCTCCGAGGTAAAACCCCGGAGCAAGCCTTGGATACGGTTACCCGTTTCAAGAGGATGTACATAGATCCTCAGATGCGATCCGCAATGTAACGGTCGCCACCTCCAACGCCCACAACGAGTGCGAGCGTTGATGTGGTAAAGGTGCGGATTCCGCCCTTTACTGGCGAAAGGGGTGAACCCCTTCGTAGATAGTTCGCAGAGGTGGAAGATGCCATCTCTGCGCAAAAGATTGTGGACCCACGTTCACAAGCTTATTTTGCCACCACATGCCTAGGCGGTCGCGCCAGGGCATGGACGATGAGCCGCAGATCCACTGATGGATCTGCGTTCCTGACGTATCAGGATTTGAAAGCTGAGCTGAAGCTCAACTTCGAAGCTCCAGAAATGGAGCTTAGTTGCCGCGAAGAGTTCATGGAACTCAAGCAGGGTAAGCTGAGCCTACATGCGTACGCTCAGAAAATACAATCTTTGTTATCAAATACTGTATACGAGCCGGTGCCCCCTGCCATGCCGGTCACTGGCTTTATGAAGGGACTGAATGACGGTCCCATCAAACAGAGTCTTTATCGGGTTCCCCCAAAGACTCTGAGGGATGCTATAGACCAAAGCATCCGAGAGGAATTCAGCATGCGTTCAGCGTCAACGCATGCTGGGGTTAGTCGAAGGGCTCAACAGCCTTTCGACTTTAACATGCCGCCGGTGCAGCATTTTAATAATTTCTCGAACAGACGAAGTTCACACTTCGTCTAGAGACACCAAAACCCGCGCCAGAGCGCGGGCGGAGGAGGTCCAGAACCGATGGACCTATCGGTTGCAGTTGCCTCGACACCGAGGCAACCGAAAAACAAGAAGTTCCTTCGCTGCAATAGATGCGCGAAGATGGGTCATTACGCCCATGAATGCATGGCGCCGCGGCCGGCGCCACGTAGTCAGCGGACCGGACAGTCCGCTGGTCGGCGACATCAACAGAGGCAACCCTCTGTTGATGCAAAAAACGTCAATAACCAGTAGGGGTGGCGCCCTACTGGACGGGTTATCTCACATACCGATATCGGGCATGTGACGATAATAGCCCCAGACGGGACTATGTCCTGTCAACACGTGCAGGGTGAAGGGAAACCTGTCATCACCCTGGAAGTTAAGCCGCATGGAAACGATGTTCTCGTGGCGCTCTGTTTGACACAGAAGCGTCAAACAATTTCGTTAGAACTGAGGTTCTAACGTCGTTGAATTTCGTGGAGATTGAATCTCCACGAAGCATGTTGTCAGTCCGGTTAGCAACAGGTGCAACCGTGACTATACCAAAGCGTGTGATTCGCACACGCTTCGAGTTAGACGAACTATCGTTCGAGGACGAATACATCGTCCTCGATCTTGACGATAAGTTCGATGTGATCTTGGGCATCCCTTGGATGTCCAAGCATCAACCAACGATCGACTGGGTTAACCTGTCGATCGACTGCGGCGGTCTCACAGGATCTGATCACTCTGTGAGTAATCCGGCTGTATCTAATGATACAACCGCAGAGTCAGACAGTCTGGTGGGTAGCGATGGCACCACCAGATCTGATCCGACTAGGTCAGCGGATGGTACACCCGCTGATCATAGTCCAGAGGGACTTGCACACGCAACGGAAGAGTCGTTGCGTGTCGGTAACGTGTGCAACGCGGGTGAAAAACACCCCCGTGTTGAAGTTGCCACGATCGATGACGGTCGTGGTATAGAGAATTTTTTTTACCCACGGTGGGAAACACCCACCGTGAAAACAATGAAACCGACACGGATGTAAATAAATTCCGTGTCGAGAATGAAGAACTCACGACTGAGAGCAGTCGTAAGTGCTTGAACGCCATGGTAGACAGTGGTCACCATGTAGAGGATGCCTTGTGCATGAGTGATAATCACCGTGCAACAGATCAGACGAGTGCGTCTGATCTTGCAGTTGTGCCCGTCGAGACGATAAACGTCTTGACGCAGACAGAGACTGGATTAGCTACCCAGTCTCTAACACTTGACAACCCTCCGAACATAAGTTCAGAGGTAATGGCCCTTCCAGCCTTGAGCTGGAAGAAGTTCGTAAAGAACTTGCGCAATGATCAGATCGACCAGATCTGCGTCATTGTCGCATCTGATGAGGTTGTGGATATTCGTGAACGAATATCCACTTTACAATTAGAAGGCATTGGGAACGAACTCGTTCCCAATGAAAAGACCAAAGTTCAGCGCTTTGAGGCGCAGAGCTGGGAGTCGCTTAAAGCGACTTCTCCGTACTACGAGGTACTTTGGGAATACGCTGACGTATTCCCAGAAGAAGTACCTTGTGAGCTCCCTAAAGATAAGGGAACTAGGCACGAAGTACTGTGTCACGCGGCAATGGCCATTGCCGCGTGACCAGGTCAAAGCGATCGACGAGTTCTTTGAAACTCGTCGTAAGGCGGGACATGTGCGGGAGTCTACCTCACCGCACTCCAGTCCCACCTTTTGCGTTAAGAAATCCACTGGTGGGTGGAGAATCGTTCATGCTTTTAATAAGCTGAACGCAGCCACGGTACCGGCGCAGACGCCGATACCGCGGAAAGATGTCATCATAGATGGCATGAGCGGGAGCACCGTTTTCAGTGCTCTCGATTTAAGGGATGGTTTCTACCAAATCCTTATGCGTGAGAAGGATATCCCTCTCACAGCAATAAGCACTCCAAGCGGTATGCTTTGGAAGTGGCTTGTAATGCCGCAGGGGCTTCGAAATGCCCCTGCTCCCTTCAATAGATGCTCCACGCATCTACTGCGCCCGGTGCGAGAATTCGCACCGAGCTATTGACGACGTGTTCATCCACAGCTAGGCTGAACACGGTAAAACTGATGTAGATGTTCACAAAGAACATCTACGTCAGGTGTTAGAGCTTGTGCGTAAGCACAAGCTCTAAAGAAGTGAAGCGTTGGTGCACCTGAGATACCCGTTCTTGGCTGCTTTGTGGGCAAGAACGGGGTGCACCTTGATCAGGAAAAGATCAGGGTGATCGTTGAATGGCCTACGCCAAACAATGTCAAGGAACTTCGAAAGTTCCTTGGGTTGGCGACATACTTGCACAAATATTCGTGCAATTATGCCGGTCTTATTCGACCTCTTTCTCAATTATTGAAGAAAGATGTCGAATGGCACTGGGATACCCAGTGCCAAGATGCATTTGATGCAGTCAAGCGTAGCTTGACTGAAGCTCCCGTCTTGGCAATAGCCGATAACGAGCGACCGTTTCACGTCGTTTGCGACGCGAGCGATTTTGCCATCGGCTGCGCCTTGATGCAGCGCGATCACGATGATCGTGATCGCGTGATTTATTATCAATCGCGTCAGTTGCGCCCAGCCGAGCGCAACTATCCAGTGCATGACAAGGAACTCCTTGCCATGAAGTATGCACTGGCAAAGTTTCGGATCTATCTCTTAGGAGATAGACCCTTTGTGGTTTACACGGACCATGCGTCGTTACGCACGGCCGTGAATTCACCACACATCTCTCAAAGAATGGTACGTTGGCAGTCATTCTTTGCTTAATACAACTTCACGGTTGAGTATAAATCGGGAAAGTTGAATGTGATAGCGGATGCGCTATCACGACGCCCCGATTACGAGACGAAACCGTCTGTAACGGAGGCAACCAGTGCAAACGCAATACGTTGCACTGCTCTGTCGTCGTCACTCGTACGACAGGTACGTCAAGCGTACGAAACAGACGAGAAAACTCGTCTGCTGATTGATTACCTTAGTAATCAATCTGATCGGAAGCGCGAGGAACTTCCAGAGTTCCTTCGCGCTTGCGTGCATCGTTATCGATTGCACGATGGTCTGTTGCTTTACAGCACAGACCAAGATGATGTTAGTCGCATCGTCGTTCCAAACGACGATGATCTCAAACATCAAATTTTGTTTGAGTACCATGATGCACCGATTTCGGGGCATCAAGGTCGAGAGAAGACATATGCTTCTCTCGCACGCGATTTCTACTGGCGTAACCAGTATAAATGGGTACGCAAGTACGTACGCGCTTGCGAGATATGCCAGCGCGTCAAGCCTGCGTATTCTGCGCAGGCTCCTCTCCAATCTCTGCCGGTTCCGACAGAGTGTTGGAAGTCCATTTCCATGGACTTTATCTTTGGTCTTCCGGCTGATCACAGTCGGAAGACAGGAATTGTGGTCTTTGTGGACCGCTTCAGCAAGATGGTTCATCTTGCTGCAGTGTCAGCGAATGTCACCGCTGCGCAAACAGCGCGGATATTCGTTGACACGGTATTCCGTTTACACGGAATGCCGGAAAACATAATCTCGGATCGAGATCCGAGATTCACAGGACGTTTCTGGCAAGAAACGTTCTCTTTGTTGGGCACGCAGTTGAAGATGTCAACTGCGGACCATCCGGAAACGGATGGGCAGACTGAACGCGTTAACCGCGTTCTCGGAGACATGCTGCGTTCATACGCGCATGCCTTCGAGCAGTGGAGTGACTATTTGCCACTCACTGAGTTTGCAATTCATAACTCGGTGCATGCTTCTACTAAGCATACACCGTTCTACGTGAATGCCTTAAGGCATCCACGAACCCCAGCTTTACTTGGCGGTACGCCAAATCTAAGTGGGGGAGGGACCCGCTCAAATTTTGAGCGAGTCGATGCGCAAGTTGCAGCTGCACCTTGCGATGAGATTGACGAGTCTTCTACTGTTAACACAGTAGAAACTCAAGCAGCTTCAGATACTGAAGTTGCTTACGCGGAGTATGTGTCTGCAGCAATGGCTGCAGACAATGAAGACAGCCCATCTACTTTTTATTAGCAGTAGATGGGTTGTATTACAGCGCCAAGCTGTAATACGCTATGTGAAAGATGCACTTGCTTCTGCTTTTGATAATCAGAAGCAGAATGCAGATAGAAGTGGAAGGAAGAATGTAAATTCCTTTCAAAAATGTGAATTAGTGTTGTTATCTACTACTAATTTGCCTACACATGCAATTAGCAACTTCCCTACGCGGAAGTTGTTCCCTAAGTTCATTGGACCTTTTAAGGTCCAAAGCGTAAAGGGGAATGCCTATACACTAGACATTCCCGCGGCCATGCGCCTTCACCCAACGTTTTACGTTGGGAGGCTCACGCCTTATCAATCGTCTACGTCTTCGGACGAGACGCATCCCCACGACGAATGTCGTGCTTCTTCAAGCTCCCAAGAGAGACTTGTAATCGGTCTCCAACCGATTGTGAGAAGTCCGGAGAGTTTCCATCTCCGACTTTAGTCGATCAATCTCGACCAGCAGAAGATCATTCTTCTGCTGCATGGCGAGATGAGCGCTCAATATGTCGTGAATTTCGTCGCGATGAGAAAGATACGTCCTCATCGTGTGCGCCATATCGGCGCTCAGCCCGTTGCAATGCCTCTCGAGCTTGCGGAGCTGCGAACCATGCTCCGCAACAACAACGCCGAGGGAATTACCAACCGCCGCCGCCCCTGATTGATAATCAGGGGAATAAGCGTTATACTCTCGAGCGCTTGATAGCGAAGCGCTCGGTTCCCTATAAGAAGGGGCAGCGTACCGAGTACTTGGTACGCTGATTGGAGTATTCCCAAGAGTTTGACTCTTGGGAACCGATTGAGGTGCTAAGGGCAGATGCCCCTGACCTCCTGCAGGAGTTTGAGAAGGATAGTTCTCCTCAAACTCGTTTGAAGCATCAACACTAAGTGTTGATGCAGCCGGTACATCAACACTAGGTGTTGATGGTTGCAACGTATCAGCACTAGGTGCTGATACATTAAGGGCATCAATTAGGCCCTTAACACTAGCGGGTACCGAGTAACCTCGGTACCCTCGTAGCTCCTTTTCAGTAAGACGAGGAGCTCCCTTGGGACAACAAGGGCAAACCAAGAGAGAAGGAACTTCGCAAGAAATTCCTTCTTTAATGCAGGTAAAATGGATAAACTCCATTTTTCCTGAGCGTGAGTGCCTTAAGAAGCGCTCGTGGTTTACGTGAACTTTGGTCACGTAATCGTCGGGGCCTTTGTTGTAGTTGTCAACAAAGGCATTCAAACTTTGGGTCAGGGCGTACTTATCGTCCCTGTTCTTTCGCGACCCGTTCCGGTTCGTATAATAACGAGCCTGATAGAAAAGGTCGATAAAGTACCGACGTCTATCGTCGGTCCTTCGATCAAAGTTAGGAATGCGAAGGTCTTCGCAATCATCAAGCGTGTTGATGTCAAACAACGGGTATTGACCATCGCGCTTGGTGTGCCCACCACTATCAGGCACTTGCGTCCATGCTGGGGTCCAAAACCCCACTTTGTATGGAACATGAGGTTCCGTACGACATG
>MIQA02009249.1:0-13216 GCA_001887855.2 Sclerospora graminicola | reverse complement strand
CGAAAAGTGTAAATCCGTCCAATAGGGAGATGAGGGGTTAGGACTAGAGGTAGCTCCTGGGCGGAAATCGTCACCGGGGAGCTCGTCGGGCAAATATACTTGAACTTTGTATAGTGCCGGCTGGACCGAGAATAATCAATCGGCCAGCTAAACCAATAATAATGAAGGGTGAATCCAAATGTGTATGTAAAGGGGAATCCAAATATAACTCCACACTCTTCCACAGAAGGCCAAAATGTCACCACTTCCCAATACTTAATACCGTGTTCAAAACACGGGCGGCTTGAGGTGAGTATACGAAGACGCCGCGACTCCCGGTCAGGGGACTTCCGGTGGGTTATCTTAACCTTCTCCGGGCAAACCAATAGCAGCGAGAGGGGACCTTGTTAGCCCTCCGCTGTGAGCCAATAAAAGCGACTTGTGTCTAAGAAAGCGAAACGTATACTGATTTATCCTATATCCAATACTCCCTTTTGTGTAACCTACCCCAAATAGCCCTCATGTGCCTTACCCGAAGTAGCCCGGTTAACTCCGATTTTGTGTACCCGCCTGGCTGGTACACCAACCCCAGATGGTACCAACCCGGCCGGTACACCGAACCCATCTGGTACCAGTCCGGCTGGTACATTGTACCCGTCCGGCTCGGCCGGATGGCCATCCATCCGAGCCCCTTGGCCGCTGGCGCTAGCAATTCCTTGGCAGCTTCTCATCCGATCCGGGTGCCTCCTTTATCCACTAGAACACTCATCTTCCTTCAGGCTCCTTCACTCATACCTTCCAAACAATCCGCCACCAATCTGCCACTCGTCCGTCCCTTGTCCGCGGTCTTCCCGTCTGCTTAGCCTGCTAGCTCGACTGTTCATGCCTTCTATCACGTTCGTCCGGCCTGATCCCAGGCCTGGCGCCGTCCGGCCGCTCGTAGGTGCGTCCGGCGGCTCCCAGATCGCGTCCTCTATTGACCAGTCCGGGCTTCCAGCTAAGGGCGACATTTCAGCCAATCAGGTGAGGGCATCCATCATCATTAGTCCGTTAACTTCACCACAAAGGAACTGGTTTTGAAATTGGAGAGAAATTTGTATGGTCTGAAACAAGCCGAACGACTATGGTATGAATTATTACGGAAAACACTGGTTGAGTTGGATTTTAAATAATGTCTTACTGATACCTGCATTTTTGTGCGGTCAACGGAACAACGGAACATTTTAGTGGGGGTGTATGTCGATGACTTGTTGGTCACCGCGACGAATCAGAACCTAGTGGATGTATTTTTCACAAAAATGGATGTGTTGGAGCTTAAAGACCTTGGAAATGTCGAGAAAGTCCTTGGGCATGCGGATCGAAGGAGGTCCTGAAATGGAGTATTATATCGATCAACAAACCGCGATCGAAGAAATGTTGGAGAGACATGGACTGCAAGATGTAAATGCCGCGAAAACTCCGGTTCTGGAAGAGTTGGTTTCAGAACACATGAAAATGAAACTACCGATAAGTTTGATTGAAAATTTCCGATTAGTAAAGATTTCCATTCTCTCGTTGGAAGCCTTTTGTGGGTATCACGGTGCACGCGCCCCGATATTGCTTTCGCAGGTCATCAGGCAACGCGGCCCACACATGCACCAAGTCTCACGGAGTATCAAATGGCCAAGCGTATTGCACGCTATTTGAAAGGAACCAAGACCCTAAAATTGGTGTTAAAGCATGATGATGGCGAGCCGTCGCCGATACGCATCGTCAGTTACAGCGATGCAGATTTTTCCGCTGATAAAGAAGATCAGAGAAGCATAAGTGCAAATGTGATTTTTGTGGGCGGAATGATTGCAGGGTGGAATTGCGAAAAACAAGGAACTGTTGCGTTGTCTACTGCCGAAGCGGAAAATTGTGGCCGCTGCAGTTGGAGGTAGACAAGCACTTGGAATGAAAGAATTGTTTGACGAAATTGGTATGCATTCAAGGATTCCGATCGTGCTCAAGATCGACAACCAATCAGCCATTAAACAATTGCAGAACAAAGCCACTGTATCCAGTTCGAAGCACGTCGACATCAATCTAAAGTTTATAATGGATTACATCAAGAAGGGTAAGATGCGACCCGAACATGTGGCGACCGGAGATATGGTGGCAGATTTACTGACGAAGACACTAAGTGCGCCAAGGATTGCGGAGTTACGAGAGCAAATTGGGCTTAAATGATGATGTTAGGGGATGCTATGGGTCATTTCGCTACTATCGATAAAAGTTTGATGAAGACCCCATATGTGTATGCATGGAGAGGTGTTCCGGTATTTCTCGAAAGGAGTGTTGGAATTTTGTACCCATTTAGTGATCGACGCTAAAGTATGCAAAAGGTAAAATCCCGGTTATTTTACGATAGACACCATTACATAACATTTAGGTTACAAAGAAGTCAGAACTGATTTATTTTAGTAACTTTTTATAATAATACACTTTTCAATTGTACGTTAAAGAGTCAGCACGCAACACGCAGGTTGATGCTTTTACGCGAAAG
The DNA here is from genome assembly GCA_001887855.2 of Sclerospora graminicola. NCBI lineage: Eukaryota > Oomycota > Peronosporomycetes > Peronosporales > Peronosporaceae > Sclerospora > Sclerospora graminicola. The sequence goes on along the minus strand of MIQA02009249.1, from coordinate 10,710 downwards.
ACCTCCGACTTTGCTAACACCAAGTCAGCGACCAAATTGTACCGTTTGACAGCTCTAATCGGCTGTAAACAGCAAGCACGCATTGTGCTACCTAGAAGCTCTCATCGGCCTAAGAAACGTCCGCGCTCGTAGGAGCGACAAGCACGTCGCGCTATATCCTCCATACTTCACCCCTAATTATACTTACAACACAACCAAGTTGATTTGACTTTCGATTTTCGTCCACGGTGAGACTCGAACCCGCAATCTCCCGGTCCCGGGGGCAGGCCCTTAACCACTGCACCAACCGAGGTCGGTAGCACCTAGAAATGGTCAACATAATGTCAGATTTTGAGGAGAATCCCTTTTGCTGCAAAAACGGTAAAAAGGGACGGACCGGTTGTGCGCATGTCACATAGATATTTCTTCATTCTTTACGGTACGTTGTACATACTTTATGGTACATGGGGTGTGCACGCAGCAAAGCACCTAGGGCATGTTCGGCATGCCCAATATGCGATTGGCACTGGTTCCTGTTACCGACTAGGCCCCTCACCTGGACACGAGGAAGTTCATTTGCCATTTGCTACCGATTGAACCGAATCGGTAACCATTAATCGGTAAATGTACAAACTGACATAAAACGCGACTATACGTATAGCTGGATACTGACTTGGCAGAAAAACCAGGGCCCTCTTCAAACCAACCACGTGTCAATCCATTCGATGCAAATATTTTTTTTAAATTTTGAATTTAAGCTAAACAGTTGCCAAAATATCCTAAGTCATTTTCTTCTCATACTAAAAGCAAGGTTAATAATTGCGGTCTTGACACAATGCAGAGGGATGGCGTTACCTGACTCAGTCGCCACGCTCATATCAACAGAACACTAACGTTATCAAGTTGCATTATACTTAACAATCAAAGATGCCACCAGATCGATAAAAACACGATACACTTCCATTAACTTTTTTATCTCGAATTGAAAACTACAAACACATCATCAAATATCGATAGCGAAAGTAATGAAAGCTTGCTTGATTCAGCGGGCCAGGATGCCATGGACGAAAGACTCGGCAGCAACAAGTACGTAAATTCCACAGTTGTAATTATCCAATTGTGACCCGTTTGCTGAATCAAAACGGCGGATGCGGTACTGCGCAGGTCCATTCGTCGGAAGAATTCGGCGGAGTTTATCGTGTGCAAAAAGATATGCCTCGTGCGCATGGCTGGAACTCATGGGGTCACAATAATAAATTTCTTGAGTGCTTATACGCGCAAACACGCAACGCCAGTGGTTGATGCCGAACAGTAGCGGAAAAATAGCATAGTCGGTACCGTTCTTCGACAGCATCACTCGTATCGTTTTATCCACATCATCCACACCAATAGCACCAGTTAGTAAAGGCAAAACTACGACCACGCGGCTCAAAAATTCTCTCTAAAGCAAACTGAAGAGCGGCGTCGCTCAATTGCATTCGCCCAGCAAAGTCCACAATATTTACCTAAATACGAATAAGCGACCCCAAGTTAGAAATTACCACACGAAATAAATGACATAAACATACCTTCTCAGTTTGAAGTTGGATTGATTTTAGCGCTGGTACAATATCCATGTTATTCGATACTCGGAAAACTTGTTCAAATGAATCACCAATTTTAACATCCACCGAGTCTGCCCAATCGATAGCAAATTCAATCTGTTTATTCTTTCCGTAATACAATGCCACGTGAGCATGAGGTTTAAAGCCAAAATGTCGAACACTCCGATCTCCGGTACTTGGATCGCGACTTGGTTTTCTGCGAGGCCAGGGGTTTCTCTTTGTAGACGAACGATTTGCGAAGAACATTTCGAAATCACTGACTTCGGTAGAACACGAGACAGGTCTTCTACAGACAGGGGTTGTTTTTCTTCTTTCATCCAGTTTAAACGGTCTCGGTTGCGTGTCTCTTTCTTTATTTTAAACGATCCAAAACGTTCGACAACTTTCATCGCTGACAACTTTCTTCGCTGGATTGAATGCTGCCTTGCTGCACATAATACTCTGCATGGTAGCAATGCTGACTTGGTCGTGGTACATCTGCGACGCTTCTTTCGCGTACCGGGCACTTGCCTTCTGTTTAGCTCGTTTTGTCTTTGATTTTATTTTCGGCCAACCACGTGCTCGTGGTAGAATCAAAATAACAAAGTCAGCACAGCTATCAACATCGTCTTGAACCTGGACCTGAGTGGCTGGGGCATCCTCTTCCTCGACATCTTTAGTCGGTACCGCTACACACTCATCACTATCTCCACTGTTAGATCCAATCTGTAGCACAACCAACTCGTCCACGTTCCCACCCGTAACATCATTTGTTTGCACCACCGACTGAGATCTTTCCCGCACACCTGGAGACGCTTTATCAAACCAGTTCTTACTCCCATCTTGACTTATCTGTGCCGCTAACACATGGGGATCCCAATCGATGCAATTTGATTGCATTTCCAACGCTAATGCAAGTTCACCGTGCTGTCTCATAGTCATCATACATTCAATTTCATAAGCGTTGCGGGAGCTGCCCGAAATTCGGTGGTCCCGAGCTCACTCAGTTCTTGGCTGATTACAACACCGACTTCATTTGCTACCTTGAACTTACGATTTTGATCTCATGGAGTTTTGGCCCGAGGGGGAATCACGTCATCATTGAATGCTTCGGCAGGGGCATACTCGATTGTTGGCTCGCTCCTTACCAACGAAATCATCCACCGTGAATGTAAAAGGTGAGTTGGGATCACTTGCTCGAAATTCAAAGCCTTGCGAATGTAAAATACATGTCGACGGCAGAAGTCGTGTTGACATAAACAGGCATGATCATTCCCATTTTGTTTTCTCCACGTTATATTCCACGTTGGGTTCATCACATGTCTCGCCGTCTATGACCGTGCTCTTAATGAAAAAGACGTTCATGATTCCTTCGTAATATTTGGCCGCGCTCGAAATTGCAAACGCGTACTCCTGGTAAATCAATTCGCATGCATGATCATTTACTAGCAACTTGTGTCATTTAAGCGTCGTAAGTTGAGTTCCGAACAACGGAAAGTTTGTTTATGCGCTGTAAAACGTCTTTCTCCACGACACTTTGGTAGCACATAATCGATCCAATGCAGCCGTCGACGCTGGTAAACGAATTGACAACGCCCTTCAGTTGTCTCCATGATGACTCTAGCCTGTTGTTGGTGTTGTTGTCAAGTGTAACAGTGTTCTGGCAAGTGTAAGCGCACCACATGTCCTTGCCGTTGTCCCAGTTTTTTTTGTGAAGTACGCGTCGAGTTTATTCTGGAGAGTGTTACTCGAGTCGGTGACGCTACCGTCTGGCGAATGACAGGTCTCATAATCGCGATCGGTGGTGTTACCGATCGAAGCGGTGCTTTCTGTTTCCAGGCGAAGTAGACGCTTCATGTACGTCCGGTGCTTCGTGTACCCTTGTTCAGTCTTCGCATACACGAGCATTTCCACTAGTCCATTGAGTCTCTTTTGTTTCCATGCCGTAAAGCCATATTCATCAGACGTAATTTCTTCTCGAAGCCGCTTTATGACGTGGAACTGGCACAGAAGTATCCGCGCAGAGGGAAGAGCAGCAGACAAAACAGACATTTTGGTAAAATTCTTTATCAAAAAGTACGCAATGCACCTTGCGCCAGTTCTCGTATGGATCTTGAACGTCTCGATAGAAGCGTTTCGGCACGCTCATTCTGGATTAGGGCGTGCTGCACATACTGCCCTTTAACAAAAACGTCGTGTGTCGTAAAGCTGAAAACCTTGTATTTCGAGGAATTGGCTCCATGCGTCGCGTCGATCTGACGGAACTCTGGAAAACGAGAGAAAATGACCCGCATGTGTTTTGTCTGGAGCGTGATACATGTGGCAATATTCTAAATAGCCCAACAATGATTTTCAGTTCATATAATTCATTGAAATACGTTATATTTGAATTGTTACCTTATCTTGTATCCGCTCCGTAAAGATGCGTCCTATGTTCCCTGGCTCTTTTTACACAAAACTCTCTCATCCATCCTCGCTCGAGCATCTTCAGTTTCCTGTATAAATTTATCATGTTCCGGGCGCTTGGTGAGGCGTCTGAATTTTCGAGAATGTATTTTTGAATACTTTTCTTCTTCGCTCCATGTAAATAAATTGGTTGCCACGGTTTTAGCATCTTTAAAATGGCAACGTAGTTGGGCTTATTCCTAAATTTTATGGTTGCCATTGTTGGAGTGGTATTTGTCAAATGAAATGTCCTATTAAGCAAAACTACTGTGGAATTTTCATGCATAACATTTTCAATTTTCAAGTTAAGGAATATTAGGTTAAGTTTTTTTACCCTTTATACAATAATTACCCTTTACTAAGTACTAGTCAGCAGTCAACACTTCCTCTTCACATCTTCCGTTTCCTTAGCTCACCGAACGGAATTACGCAGCCCTAAGCACTAATCGGTTTAGGTGCGCGGACTTAAACGAGTACTTCATACAGGTTATGAGCCCAAGGTTCTCGGGGCTGAAGTTGTGACACAACCACTAGCTAGGCTTACACCAGCAACAAAGAGGAAGTCCCCGTATAACAGGATGGAAGTTTTTATCAAATATCGCGTCACATTTTTACCAAGTTTTTTCTCGTTTCGCTGTCCGTAAGTTTTTGGTTTACGCTTACGGTGTGTATCCTCGTTTCTTCTGTAGAATCTTTTTTCTCTTGTTCCCTTACGGTGTTTTTTACGTGATCTGTTACGTGGCTTTCTCGTGTGGAAAATGGAAGAAGAGAAGATGAAATTCTCGGCAGCCGAAGTGCAGGTTTTAATGGAAAATGTGAAAGGGGTTAAAGGGTCAACTTGACGCGATGGAAGAGGAGCGATCACAAGGATCCGCTTTGAGTATATCTCCTAGCTCCAGGTAGGGATCCCCTAGTGGGATCAGGCGGAAACGTGTTAAAGGGGACGCTACAGCACTATGGAGCGTTTGACAAACGCGTGACAATTAACGACCTGAGCGCCGAGGATGGCGCAGACAGAGGTGGTATTTTCGCGCCGGTTTGGGTCGTGCGCGGCAGGAAAGACAGCCACAAATTTTGCCACAAGGTGTGGTAGGAGAGGTGCCACCGACAGGGCACCCGGCAGAATTATCTAGAGGATTTAAATACCTAGACTACCGATATTAAATTTTTCAGGGAAAAAACTATACCCAGGTATGGGCTCTGGTTTTAAGCAGTGGGCCTACCTCTTTATCGAAAGCGATAGAAGTAGCAGAGATGGAGGAAATTACTTAATGGGGCCGAAAAAAATGGGTTCAACTTTAATGGGGCCGCTCGTACTTAGTAGGAAATGTATGATACAAACAAATCTACAGGTAAGTTATGCTGTATTTGATATTCCGACTCCATAAAGCGTTTCTTAGAGAACACTAACATACCCTATCGTGTGCAAATTTAGTACGTGTCAGCATTAACGTTGTGACTTCATTTCCTGCTGTACACTTAAATGGTATGAACAAACAAGTCACCATTTTTACATTCTAATATAGCATGAAATTATATCTACATCAGCGTCTTGGCCTTGTCGTTTTTTTACATATCCTTGGACAGGCGAAAGCCAAAAGAAATCATTACAAGTCACTAGCTTCTGTAGAGCGCGTGATGCTGCTTCTGGATAAACTTAATGCGCTTGAATTGTTTGGCGTAAATGCTGAGCTTCACCTCGGTCGCGACGATGATAAAACACCTGAAGCTGGTGCTACGGCAATGGATGATGGTAAAGCTTCTAACAGGTGGTAATTCACTGACAGGGCTCTAAAATAATGTAACTTATATGGATGGCTTACTGATACACGATGGGGTCGCAGTAGACCTTCGCTGCAATCTTTAGCTCGATGTAGCATCTACTGGTTAAATACGTCAGTGTTTCATCCACATCAAAGCGAGTTCTTGGGTGTTATCACTTGCTGGCCTCCATGATTAAGGTGAATTATATACTCTACCTTTTCATTTTTTCGCAATGCCTGTGCGCATTTTCAGTATTCAAACTTGTGAGTCTGGCTCATGCACTCTTCGTGTTAAAATTGGGTATTTGAAAGAGTTGACCAACTCCGCCATCTGCCAAGAGACCGGGGGTACTATTGTTTTAGTCTACGAGCGGCCCCATTAGGGTTGAACCCATCATTTTTCGGCCCCATTAAGTAAATCTCTCAGCAGAGATGGCCTCTGGGTTTAAGTGGACAGATCGGTTAAAAGTAACATGTTGAGTGAACCCTTGGAGGGGTTTGCCACAAGTTATCCAGGTGAAGATTGGCACCTGTCATGCAAGCGAAGATATGCACCTGGTGGTAAATTTCCCACCAGCTATACTTTGTTTTGGATCAGATTTTAAACGCGTTTGAAGATAATATAACGCATTACCAAGCAGCAATGTTTTTCGATCCGGAAAGGACCCAACGCGGTCCTGGGCAGAGCACTATCTATATCTAGTAACTTGCACGTAAAAGTGGTTCGAACGACCAACTCATTGAATATAGTCAAGTATGCGGCCTTAAATTTATAGCTGGCGCTGCTTGGGCGGTATAATTCTCACCGCCAGGACTACATTCAACACGCGCAAGAGTAAATCACCTGGGCACAAGAGACTGACGAGGAAGGCCAAAGGTCGAAGAGGAGTGGAAACAGAACGATGCAGGGTCAGAACATCATTTCGTGTTAGCAACCACGGAAAGTGATGTAAAAGCAGCGAGCCCGCCAGAAAAACATGCGATATACGATGAAACCTGTGGATAATTGACATTGGAGCCACTCGTCACCTGGTGTACGACAAAGCCTCTTAAACGATGCAGTAACGTGAAGACAAGACGAAAGATTGACTCTACATTATGGAGGCACGTTCAACGTTGAAAAGGTTGGTAAAGTGATCTTAGGAAGCGCATCCCCCACAGACACCTGTATCGTCCATACCGAGGTCCATTTTGCGCCGAATTTGGTAAAAAAAAACTGTTCACGCTTGGCTGTCTTCGCAAGAAAGGTTGCGTACTAAATGACAACGGAACCGAAATGCAGATGATGTTTCGAAACCAAGTGCTATTCAACGTGGTAGTATTCGGATCTGTTTTCGTCGCAAATCTGCAGGCAGATCAGCCGAAAAAGGTGGTGGAAAACTTCCCAAACATGGTGCTAAGTGTATCCACTGAAGGGGCACAGGATGACGTGCAAGAGGGCACACTTAACCACTTTCACGCACGTATGGGGAACCTAGCCTATGGACTCTGTTGAGAGACTTGCAACGGACCCCAGATCTGGAATAAAATTGCAGACTTTTAATTACCAAATTGCTTGACTTGTGCCGAAGGATAAGGGGTGAAGTCAAAGCAGGCGAAGGGCGGCAGTGGACAAAACGCTCCGGTTGATCGAGTCGGTGGTGTGATATGCAGCGATCTGAAGGGTCCTATCACTCCACGCGACCAACGTGGAACTGTTTCCAGGTCGTATTTGTCGAGCATTTTCCGCATTACGTGCCTTTTTTGCGAAAAGGTTCAAATATGTTCTCGTGTGGTTCAAAAACGAGTTTCACAGCAGGGTGCACGTGTTAAGGACGGATGGGGGGGTGAATACCGCAACGTTGACTTATTCTGCTAACCGACTGGTGTGTGGCGCCAAATCATCAAGGGAAGCCTAGCGTCTAATGGCAAAGTAAAACGCACGAATCGAACCATTTATTTTAATATGATTCGGTGCATAATCTTTGATTCCGGGGTAACTCTCATGTTCTGGTCGGAAGCGGCTGAGTATGCGACTTATATACCCAACCGCAGCCCGACGAGGTAAAAAAAAGAGTTCCACCCGTACGAGGGGTAACAAATAAGCCGGCAAGTGCGAACGATGTGGTTATTTTTGGGTCGCCATGCTTGGTGTGGCGAGGCCCAAGCAAGAAATCCCTTGCAAAGCAGGCTGAAATGGCTTTAATATAAGGAATAAACGAGGAAACCAAGGTATACAAGGTGCTACTGCAAAGGACAGAACTGTGACGACCAATAGGCATGTGAGTCAAATCGAGACGTTAACCGATGACGTCAGCAAACAAATATCTCGCGCCATGGAATGTGAAGAAGAGGATGGACTGGAAATCCTCCCCCAAGAGCGGGTGACACGTAGAAAAGGGACGGGGATCATTCAAAGAAATGACGCAAAAGCCTCCGAAACAAATGAACTAAGGAAATCGGGCCGAAAAGTGACGAAAACCCTCAAGGCTGCGGACCTCGAAGAACGAAAGCAAAAGCAGAGAAAGTTTAAGAACGGTGGTACCCCTACCGAAGGGAGCGACAAAAATACTGGCACAAGTGGCGAGCAAACCAAAGGTGCACGAGATGAAAATGTTCCTACGGAGAATTAAAAGAAATTTACTGTTCGCTTTTGCGGTTGCGGACATGAAAGTTCTCTTGGTGGAAACAGCTGGTTTGTGTCTGACCCGACCTGTTATAGGAAGGCACATGACAGCAAAAACTCTGAGCAATGGAGAATGGCTGAAGAAGCCGGAATAAAATCCCTGGAAGAAACTGGAATGTGGGATCTCGCAAAAAAAGCAGAAGGGAAGGTTCTGCTACCTACCAAGTGGGTTTACGAAACTAAATTGAAGGCAGATGGAAACATTAAGGGATACAAAGCGCGGCTGGTCGCTAAAGGCGACAGACAATATTTTGGAGAGGATTACATGATGCCTTTCTCGACAGTGATGGACATTAACAATATGAAAGTCATTCTAGTGATGCCACAAATTTGGAATATGCCTGCAAAACATGGAGATGTCTCTAGCGCATAATCGAGAGCATTAAACGAGGAAGATTTTGAAAACACCTTAACTTACCTCAGGTTATGCAAATAACGGAAGAACAATTGGAAACCTTTAAGTTACAACAAAATGCGACATAATTTTAAAGTTGAAGCGAGATTTGTACGGAGCAAGCAGGTAGGGGGGCTGTGGTATGAGTTACTGCAGAAGACTATGCTAGAAATGGGTTTACGAAAGTGTCTAACCGACAAAGGCATATTTGTGCGCATCGAACAGGAAGGGACTGTGTTGGCAGGAGTATTTATTGGTGACAGGAACCAGTAAAGACTTGGTCGAAAAGCTCTTTCGTGACGTGAAAACTTTGGTATTAAAGGATTTGGTGATTTTTTTGGGGTATGAGGATCGAAGGAGATTCAAGTGGTGGATACCTAATAGACGAGGAGTCTACCATTACGGAAATGCTGGTGAAACACGGCTTGACGGACGCCAACAGCGTAAGGACGCCGATCGCAGACGAAGAAATGGATGCAAAACTGGATGAAAAACTACTGGGAGTGTCTGTGGAAGGTGGACCCATGATGACGAGACGAGACGCTACTTTGATGGATTTTAAAATGGCCAAGAGGATTATGCGGTACCTTAATGGTACAAAAAATTAACGTCAATGCTTAAGCATGATGTCGACCTCCCAATACCGGTCCGGATTATAAGTTACACTGATGCCAATTTCGCGGCGGATAAACTTGATCGGGAGAGTGTCAGTGCAGTGGTCCTTTACGTGAATGGCATAGGGGTTGGTTGGAACTCCAAAAAACAAGTTCCGTTGCATTGTCGACCGCTGAGGCGGAGTTTGTGGCTGCCGCGGTTGGCGGAAGGGAAGCGCTTGGGATGAAGGAGATGTTCAAGGAGATTGGAATGAAAACGAAAGCGCCGATTGTGCTCAAGATTGACAATTAGGCAGCTATCAAGCAGCTCTAGAGCGAAGCCAGTGCTGCAAGTGCTAAGCACATTGACATAAAGTTGAAGTTCTTAAAGGATTACACTAAGAAGGGCAAGGTGCTGCCAGAGCATGTCGCGAGTCAAGACATGGTAGCAGATTTATTAACGAAGACGCTAAGTGCACCAAGAGTGGAAGAGTTATGGAACAAAATTGGTATTGGTTTGAAGGTCATGTTGCGGCTAGGTGGTGGTTGCGAAGGTTTATATTGATGCATTAACCCGTATCGATCTATATGTGTGCGGAAAAAGATCTTGGTACCTTTGGAAGGAGCGTTGGAATTTCGAAGTGGTATATGTCAAGGGTGACAAAATAAAATGCCATAATAAGCAAAATTATAGAGAAATTTCATGCACAACATTTTCAAGTTTCAAGTTAAGGAATTGTAGGTTATATTTTTAACTTATTATAATATACTTACTCTTTTAGTAAGTACTAGTCAGCGCGGCACCAGAGGCAGAACTTCCTCGTCACATATTCCGTTTCCGGTACTAACTCAACAAGCAAAATTATGAAGCCTTAAGCACTTACCGATTTAGGTGCGCGGACTTAATCGAGTATTTTCATACAGCCATCTTGTATGTTTTGTCACGCAACGCCTAGCAGTCACCTTGATAATACCCAGAAATGGAGCTTAGTTGCCGTGAAGAGTTCATGGAACTCAAGCAGGGTAAGCTTAGTTTTCGTGTTGACTTTTATACAACACTTTTTATATTGTTGCGGTTTTTTATATTGTTTTCGTGTTGACTTTTATACAACACTTTTTTATATTGTTTGGTGTTGTCTTTTATAAAGCATTATTTTTTATAAAACAAGATATTCGAAAAATGGATGGACTACGACGTATATTACCTTTTACTTATATACTGTTTTTGAAAACAGATTGAAGTGGATTGATGAGGTAAATGAAAAGATTGAAGCGTTAGAAAGGAACG
>MIQA02009248.1:0-15973 GCA_001887855.2 Sclerospora graminicola | reverse complement strand
GATTGGTCAGATGCAACCAATCACCGGGTGAAGCGCCGGCGAAAGAAATCGTATACCGGTAATGTATTATTAAGTTACTAGGAAAGACCCGTGCCTTCGGCACGTACCTTCCGATGTCTTACACATGCTCGAGCATATGTTATTTAGGAAGAAAAGACATGTTTTCACAGGCAGACTACTTCTACATCTACATGTATGGTTAATAACCCGGATACACACCTTTGGCTCCATAGGCAATGTGGTTCTGCCAAAAAATGGCAACATGTGTTAGTTGTCATTAACATTAATATTAAAAAACATGTTCCACAAATTCTTAAAATGCACCTACCTCATTCGCTATCGGCGTGTTGTAACGTCGACCATCCCTTTGCCGATTCGCTGTCGGCGTGTTGTAACGTCTGTAACCTTCTGCAACGCGCGGTGCCGGAGCCCGGTTCTCCCCAGCAGCCTGTGCAAGCAAAGATGAAGACGATGATATCAGAATCAAAGGAGCGGTCGCATGAGCATAGTCAACCATCGCAATAGTTGTTGACACTCACCTCCTCGTCATCGTCAATTTGCTGGGCCCTTCTTGCAGCCTCCCGTGCCCGCCGCATGGCTCTTGCAGCCTGAGCAGGAAAATGAAATTGCGGTTGATTAATAGGGAGTGTCAAACTGCAGTCAACGTTTACATACACACCTCAGCATGGTTCTCCTCAGTGGCCTGTGCATGAGATTGAAGATTATGACCATTGGAATAGAAAACATGCATGTGTACGGATGAGAATATTCAACGCTTGCAGCAAATGTTCACATGTACCTCTTCCTCATCTTCCATCCGCCGTGCCCGCCGTGCCCTCCTTGCGGCCTCCCGTGCCCTCTGCATGGCTCTTGCAGGCTGAGCATGAAAGAAGCTGCGCGTCATTAAAGCTGACCGTCAAACTTGCAGCAAACATTCAAATACCCACTACTTCGTCGGCGTCGTTTTGCCGATTGGCCTGGTTTGCTTCTTGTTCCGTCCTGACATCGCCGGCAGCCTGCACACGAAAATATAAGTTGGCAAATTGTAGAAGTATCACGAATTTCAAATGTTCGCAATGCGTAGACTGCACCTCTCCGTGCGCTGCTGTCCGTTGTCGTTCTCCTCCAGCTGCGCCTACCGCCTTTCAACAGATGGAGAAGTTAGCTCTCGAAGCAAATGTCTTTGGATGACTCAGTACATACACATACCTCCTCTGCTTCTCTTGCATGTCTGCCTGCTGCCCTTGCCCTCCGCAACGCGTTTTCCCGGTCGCGTTGAGCGGACGAACGGGCAGCCCAGCGTTCTCGCCGAAGGCGGTTCCGGCGCGTTCTTGCATCTTCTGTGCCTTCGTTAGCATTCATAATGCAACGAAACAAATATTTTCGTACGTTTGTTTTTGCTTTCTTTTTGGTTTGGTGGTTTATGGCCGGGCGGCAGCCAGCCGAGCCATCTCTCAAACCCCCAGATATACCCCACACACCCTGCGACCCCACACACCCTGCGCACTATACGGGTGGTGATGTTTTATGCAAGGACGACGGGGGATGTAGATAGTATATAGATAGGGGTTGTATTCCCCACTGGGACGTCTAATCGTTTACAAGTAGTGTTGTTAGGTTGGTAAATACCCATTCTGTTAAATACCCTGTTAAAAATGCACCAAATGGTATTTACCCGGGGAAAAACAAGTTTTGCAAAGACGGTGCGGTTTGTGTAAAAAGCTAGCACTGATGCTGTCCAATTAATGCACCATACATAAAGCATACATATTATGACTTCGATTTTTCCCATTGTTAAAAACCTAGCTTAAAATGTTATTAACTCGCTGGTGGTTAATAACCGGGTAAGTACCCCGGGGAGATAACAACACTATTTACAACCCCTACGGCTTGTTTTCGGGGAAAGACGGTAGCAGCCTTGCTACCACGATGACATTAAGGCAGGTTTTCACTTGCTTAAGTTCGGTGTCTGCTTTATGTTTCAAGCGTGTATTCTATGCACCGTAAGACAGCCTTTCTCGGTAGTTTTTGGGAAAGCCAGTAAGTACCGTTATGACAATTGAAGTTTCACCCACTTTTAATTATACTTCGAGGACTACTCTGTAAAGTGTGGACGACTTGTGGGTCCTACCACGCCAACCGACATGGCATCACCGAGCGTCGCCGACGTGGTGACTGCCACCCAACAACAGCAACACGATCCATCGCCTGGTCAGACGATATCGAATGGACACGGCCCGGGATCTACCGCTGGTGGTGAACGCCCTCGATTGTCGTCTTCCGAGTCTGTAGACTACTTTGGTTTCTTGCATCATAATCCAGACGAAGATATAAACGTTTTTGACGAACCGCCCGAAGTGCGAGTACTTGGTGGCCGGTCTGAAGAGTCCTGGCCAACGCGCTATGTTGAGTATGACGTTGAGGTACGAGTTGGCGATGTGTGATTGCTTTTCTTGTGTTAATAAACAAGAGCATTTTGTATGACGTGCCTATTAGTTGAAGTACAAGAGCTTTAAGTGGAAAGTAGAAATCGCAAAATCGTCGATATCAAGTCTCTGGTTTTACATTAAAAGTCGACCGCATCTGCGCCATGCACCGTCCTCAGCGAGTTTTGTAGTAGCAGAGGAACATGGTGTTGGATCATCGGGTGTACCAGAAGTTACGTCCATCAGCAATGAATCTCGATGGCCACAACTTCGCAAATTCCTTTTAACGTCGGGAGAAAAGTCTGTGAGCAGTGAAATGATCGCACTTGTGCAGCAATTACTAGAGACGGTTGTAAAAGTTCCACGGCTACTACGGTCACCGTTCGTGGCTGCATTGTTCCAGGTTAGTAACTCGACTTTTGATGATGAAATGGGCCGAACTTCCGTTCGAGAAGGCTGGTTAAAGACTCGCTTTTGGTTGAAGGGAAATCGTGAGAATGTCCGGATTAACCGGGCTTCCGTGTCTTGTGATAATGAATGCTTCAACTGCATGTGTGTGGTCAAGCGAGTGAATTTTCGCGCGAAACGAATGCATTGGGTCTCGCTAAAGACATCAAGTATCGCTATCTTTGACTCGATCGAAGATACAATTGCACGCAAAGCCTTCCTCTTCGATAACAAGTTCGATATCGAACGCGGTCTTGCGATTACTGGGTCTAGCACGACGTTACTGGTCTCGAATGCAACGTATGTGCTTCAGATGGAAGCAAAATCCAAGCAGGCGCTGAAGAAATGGGCAAACGAAATTCGAAGGGTTGCCGAGGCTTCAAATTGGTCGCAATCACACCGTGATGGATCTTTTTCGATTCCACGAAATCCTGTTCACATGACGTCGTTTGCGCAATGGTACGTAGATGGTAGCAGCGCATATGAAGCCATCTTTCATGGTATCCAGTCCGCCAAGAAAGAGATTTTTATTGCCGGCTGGTGGGTCTGCCCGACGATCCACCTGCTTCGTCCAGCGGAGCAATACCCCGAATCGAGACTAGACGTTTTGCTTAAGAAAAAGGCAGAAGAGGGTGTGCGTGTTTACGTGCTAATGTATAAGGAAGTGTCGATGGCGCTGACTTTGAACAGCATGTTTTCAAAGCAGGTACTGATCAAACTGCACAAGAATGTTCACGTTTTACGTGATCCTGATTTCTTGATGAAACAACTTGGCTTGTGGTCACACCATGAAAAGATTGTGAGTATAGATCAGAGAGTGAGCTTTGTAGGCGGCCTTGATCTGTGTTTTGGTCGCTGGGATACTCACAGTCACGAACTATTTGATGAACCTGAAAAGCCAACGAATTTTGTGGGCAAAGATTATTCCAATCCGCGGGTGAAGGACTTTATTGAAGTTGATCATCCTGAGGAGGATATGATTGACCGCACGATTGTGCCGCGTATGCCGTGGCACGATTGCCACTGTCGTCTTGAGGGCCAACCAGCTCGAGATGTGGCCCGCCACTTTGTTCAGCGATGGAACTATTCTGTTTCCACTCGCAAGAAATCACGGAAGCTACATCACTTGGTCCCTATGAAAGATTATCCGGTAACGAATATCGACAAACGGGGTCCACTAAAATTGACGAAGCGGCTTCAAAAGGCTGTACATGCGGTGCGTGCAATGCGCGGATTATCGAGAGGTCGCGCAAACACCGATAATCGTGGGTTCAATAGCGATCGACGCATGGCACGCATGCTAAGCAGTCAAGGCGAATCGGGCCAAATGGCAATTTTACAAGACAATACTGCCGACGTAATGCTTGACCTGTCTGATGAAGAAGAGAGTGACGAGGCTTTCGAGAGACATCAGCAGGAGGTAGCTGCTCGAGGTTATCGTGTGCACACGCAGATCCTACGCAGTCTGTCGTTGTGGTCAGGGGGCGTGACCACGGAACGTAGTATCCAGGATGCGTACATTCGTCTCATTGGATCCGCAAAACATTTTATTTACATTGAGAACCAGTTCTTTGTGTCAGGACTGGAAGGAGATCACGGGTGCTCGAACCGCATCGCTAATGCTCTGGTGGAGCGAATCATCCGGGCGTCGGATAACGGTGAAAAGTTCCGCGTGCTTGTGTTGATGCCACTGCTGCCCGCTTTTCCCGGGAAGCCAGATGACAAGGACGCTAGTAGTCTGAGAGGTGTGATGCACTGGCAGTATCGAACAATCTGCCGCGGTGAACATTCGATTTATCAGCGTTTATACCAAGAACTAGAGGAAGATGACCCGTTCAAGTATATTGCGTTTTATGGGCTTCGTAAGCATAGCAACCGTGAAGGGGCTCAAGCCCAGACCGAGGAAGTGTATATCCACAGCAAGGTGATGATTGTTGACGACCGCTCGTGCATCATTGGGTCTGCCAATATCAATGAACGGAGCATGTGCGGCGACCGCGACTCTGAGATTGCTGTTCTCGTGGAAGACCACGAGATGGAGGAAGAAATTGCTATTGCGGATGGATCGTACAATGTGGGCAAGTTTGCACACTCGTTTCGTATGAAACTATTCGAAGAGCACTTTGGTGCGGAGCCGGGCACTGCGCTCTACCATAAGTATCAAGACCCTGTGAGCAAGGATGCGTGGTTCTCCATGCAAGAGCAGGCGATGAATAATCACCAGATTTACAACTCAGTGTTTGGGTGTTTGCCGTCCGATAGTGTCACGACCTTCGCTCAGATTGATGCGCACATTCAGTCTGCGCAAAGACTCGATACTTCCGGTCGTGGTGCTGCTGAGGCGGTGGCGACAGGGTTGGAGAGCGGTACTGGTGTTACGGATACCTCGAGCAACGACGGGGATCGCGGTCGAACGATTTCATGGAGTGGCAGGACCATGTCGCCTTACAATAATGGGCAAGCGAGAGGGCGCAAGTCGGTGTTCAGTGGCGCGATGAATGTCAACATGAAAGAGAGCTCGCACATTGCCCAGAAAAAGCACGAACTGAAAAATGTACGGGGTCACATTGTGTACTTTCCGCTGAAGTTTCTCGTGGACGAGCAGCTGGAGCCCAAACTGTTCCCGGCTGAATTGTTTCAGTAATCACGCCCGCATTTGCCTACCTTCCTACCTTTTCGGTGCATACATTTGCGATAATTTAAATGAGCTTTTCGATTACCAAGCATCGCAGTATTATAATTAATACATGTATGAAACGACTTGTCAGTTTCGCAAAGTCGAGTGCGTTGTCGAGTCGATAATGACGATCATACTAGCAAGTCCGCAGGCACGTAAGAAAGTAGAACTGCCAGGCATATATCAGTGCAGATTTTCGAAAGCTCTATACTCACAGCTGCAAGTACACATCGAAAGGACCAGTGCCTCTCGAATTTTTCTCCGACAACTCGTTAATTTTATCGTTTGACGACGACGAGCGCATAAGAAATGAATATTGGTATATCATAAAAACCTCTATAGATTCATATTCAACGATATGTAACATCACTGACGTATGCCCAGCGGCGTTCCCTTTAACTGAGCAACGTCACAACCCAATTATTAGCTGTATCTGTGTTGACCTCCTTAGAACGGAGTTTACCTTATTGCTGTCTTTATTGTGTTCTGGACGACATGGGCTTGAAAAAGTGGCTGCGACTTTCAGCGTCCCAGCCCATCGAACATAACGTTAAGGATGACGAAATAGTGGTAGAGGAGCCGTTGAGCGGTCCAAGCCAGCGTCTTCAGATGCAGCAGCAGTGGCGACAACGAGCTGAGGAGAGCTACCGCCGACACACAGCATGGGAGACAAAACAACGAGGACAGAGCCGCATGTCGACAAGGGGCCAACAGCGCTATTTTCCCGCGTCGACTGAGGCTCCGAACAATAATGACACGATGCTAACAGCGATGCAGTCGCCACCAGTGCCTCAATTGGTTGATGTGGACTCGGAAAACTCGGGCGTGTCTGTTGGAGCAGATGATGAAGACTTTGTGGTAGACCAAATGCCATCCTCAGCGCTAGTTGCGACAAGGTCAAGAGCCACCACGACGCCTGCTTCTCAACGTTACAAGCGAAAGAAAGTTTTCGTGTCACGTGGAGAAACATGTCAGGCCAGTCCAAGATGACTCAAAACGTAATGACTGCCGAAGCGACGGCAAATGAGCAAGTTCCTTGTAACTCAGCGCACAACCCGGACGTGGCCTTGCGACCGCAAGATGACGAGATGGGAGTGGTGATGCAGGGTTGGCTGGAGAAGTGCGGGCAGCAGTTCAAGACGTGGAAGTGGCGCTTTTTCGTACTGCGCAATGACGGCGTGCTGTCCTATTACACTGATGAGACTCTGAAGAAACTAAAGGGGTCTATCGACATTGGATACGGTTCCAAGGTCGATGTGTCGGTGCAGGCCAACACATTGGATAAGAACTTCGTGTTTTTGATTGCTACGGTACAGCGCAACTTGATGATCTCGGCGCCGTCTCAGCGTATGATGACCAAGTGGATAGCTCGGCTTCAGATAGCAGGAGCCGCCCCCACCGAGCCATGGGATCCGCTCCGCAAGACTGTGAAGTTTTTTGTTGGAGACTCGGGGTGCGACCACGAGTGGAAACGCTATGATGATCCTACCTCGTATATTCATATGGAAGGATTTCTCTTGAAGCGTGGCCACGTTAAGAAAAACTGGAAAAATCGTTTTTTTCGGATTGAAAAGGGTGAGCTGAAGTATTATACGGAGAATCAGAGCGAGCTGAAGGGGTCAATGCCTCTGAAGGACACAATTGTAAGTCCTGGTATGGCGCAATGCTCTGATGGTCGAAAAAACTACTTTGTGCTGACGTCCCAGGACGGCAAGTTTGAAATGCACTTGAATGCTCACAATGAAAGTTCAATGCATCTATGGATCGAGGCGTTGCAAGAAGCGCAGAGTGCATTAGGAAGGATGGCGGATAATGAAGATACGATAACTGGCTTGTCACACGTGGTTAAGCGCGCGGAGGAGATCCCATTGGGGAGGATAAGCGTGCTCTTTAAACGGCCTGAAGATATTGACATTGAAATGCAGAAACGCACCGAGGCACTTATTGTAGCGTCTAGTCCGCAATATCGCGGTGTCGCCGTTGGTAGTCAGCTTATTTCAATCGAGGGCCGTAGTATCCTCCGCAAAACGTACGGTGAAGCGCGCAAGATCCTGCGCGCGTCATCATTCCCCCTTCGACTGGATTTCTTGCTTCCACCCTACAAGCGTGGTGTTCTCATCAAGAAATCTCGTTCAGGCTTTGAGAACTGGAAGCAGCGAGTGGTTGTAGTCACAAATGGTGAGATTCACTACTTTAAACAAGTATCATCGTACAGCGGCGGCAAGAAGAATGCAGCAGAACTCAAGCATCGCAAATCTTTTTCACTCTACGGCTGCTATCTTAATCTGGCTCACATCTCAGGACGCGATATGTGCATTGTGGTGGCACGCTCACCCTCCGACAAGCTTGTGTTGCAGACTCGTTCGAACGAGGAACGCATGGAATGGGCCAGTGTTATCTACTGTAGCATCCGGATGGTGTCACAGGGCATTACATCGGGTCACATTGAATCGTTACAACTGGAACGCTCTCGATTACCATTAAAGAAGCCTCTACCTTCCGACCTAATAGGCAATTTCAAGAACTATCTCGAATTCTAGACGAATACTTAAGTATAATGCATGCACGAAGACCAATTCTCTACACCATTGCCCGATCTAAGTGAAAAGGTTTTTCAGTTGACAATAAAAATATAACGTTAAATCGTCATCGCAGTGATCATACTGCTCTGCGTCGTCCGAGATGTCGGGTAAAGTTATTCAGGGCAGTCTCCACATACAATTTTCAGCACAATAGGAATACGAAAGAGCTGAGGCGTTATCAATTTTGATTGGTCATAATTTCAAGTATCACACACGATCTTAAGCGTTTGCAATTCACTCAAAACGTCGAAACAGCGCGTTTCCCCCTTGCGTCTCTTTCCTTTACTTGCAGTATCTGAACCAGGTGCGCTCTCATTCTTTAACTAAAATACACTTCAGGGCGTCTAATCTCTGAATTGTCATCGTCATTTATGTTTTAGATTGGAGAAAGGAGGTGTTTAAATGGCGGCGGCTGTAGCTGGTAAAATCGGAGATTTATTACTTACATAGAGCGTAAATGGACTTCTTACTTGTGATCGTACTATCCTGTAGAAGACAATAGCCTGTACCCAATTGCAATTCTGGTGGACGAGCTTAAGCATGAAGACGTTCAACTGCGTCTGAATTCGATCCGCCAAATACGCATCATCGGTACTCCCTTGTCTCACTTTTCTAACGTAAAAATCTCGTGTATTAACGTATTGCCTTGAATCTTACTATCAGCGGAAGCATTGGGCTCTGAACGCACGCAGAACGAGCTGTTGCCATTCATAAATGGTAAAAGAAATATTTTGCAATGTATATGTTTTAACTTTTCATCAACATTTACTTGGATATTTAATACACATAGATTCTTTAGATGATGAGGATGAGGTGCTACTGGTAATGGCTGAAGAGCTTGGAGAATTTGTGGACGTGGTTGGAGGCCCTCCTCACGCTTATTTGTTGCTAAAACCCTTGGAATCGCTCGCGACCGTGGACGAAGCCTCAGTGCGTGATATGGCCGTTCGATCTATCTGCAAAGTGGTGGAGGCGATGGAAAGTGAACATGTGGCTGAGCATTTTGTTCCGGTATTGCGGCGTCTTGTCACGCGTGATTGGTTTACGTCACGCATTGCGTCGTGCAGTCTTTTCCAAGTCGGGTATGCACGTCTTCCAGCTGATATTCAGGCCGAGATGCGTGGAATGTTTGGCCAGCTTTGTCGTGATGATACACCTATGGTGCGCAAGGCTGCATCTGCTGCACTGGGCAGCTTTGCTTTGGGAATGAATGACTCTAGTGCCAGCTCAGACTTGTTGCCATTGTTTTTGTCTTTGGCCACGGACCGTCAGGACTCGGTTCGGATACACACGATTGACAACGCTATTGCATTGGCACGTCTGGTACCGTCTGATGTGGTTCCAGCGCAAGTATTACCGACCATTTTTGAAATAGCGCGTGATGGCTCGTGGCGTGTACGATGGTCTGTTGCCAATCGGTTTCCTGAAATCGGCGAGGCTTTAAACGCAGAGATAATCAACTCGACGTTTTGTGATGCTGTTATCGCTTTACTAGAGGATAACGAAGCTGAGGTACGCACGGCAGCTACGTCAAAAATCATTGGTGTCACTCGACTTCTACAGCCCCAGCGAATAGTGGAAAAGATCATACCTTGCTTTCAGCGTTTGGCGCGTGATATGTCGGATCATGTGCGCTCTGCTTTGGCTTCTGTGGTTATGAAGGTTGCTCCATTCTTAGGCCGAGATCTTACGATTGAGCACCTGCTCCCACTTTTTCTTCTTGTAAGTGATGCTTGCTTGGCTTTGTTTGTACTGGTGGATTCACGAATGTCTTCGTGTTTTTTCTGTGTATTTACTACAGCTATTGAATGACCAAAATTCTGAAGTGCGACTGAATGTTATCTCAAATTTGGAAGAGGGGAACAGAGTAAGTGTTTTGAAGAATCTTGCGATCAGGTAATTGTGTAATTGGTTCATTATTATTGGTGCAAATAGGTGATCGGGATCGAGCTGTTATCGCAGTCGCTTTTACCTGCTATCGTCCACCTAGCGGAAGATCGTCAGTGGCGTATTCGCTTGGCGATTATAGAATACATCCCGCTCCTAGCCGCCCAATTAGGACGCGACTACTTTGAAGAGCAGTTGGCGGAATTATGTATGACGTGGTTGGTAGACAACGTTTTCTCAATTCGGGAGGCGGCTACAATCAATTTGAAAAATTTGACGGAGCACTTCGGCGTTGAGTGGGCACAGTCGAGTGTGATACCACGAATTCTAGCCATGCATTCAAATGCCAACTTTTTACACCGCCTGACATCTTTGCATGCGGTGAAGGTGCTTTGTGAGGCCATGACGCCGGAAACAATTCAAACCCTCTTGATCCCTTTGGTTGTGGAATTGGCACAGGTAAGGGGAGGAATCCATAATCATGGATTGTTATTATTGTCAATAGTTACGGAAATGACGTTTTCACGAATGTTAAATGCCGCCTCGTAGGACCCGGTTCCCAATATTCGTTTTAACGTGGCCAAAACAATGCAAGTGCTCGGCCCCAAAGTAGACGCAGAAGTGCGCATGAATACAGTGACGCCATGCCTGACGGCGCTTCTGCAGGATGGTGACACAGATGTCGTTTTCTTTGCGCAGCGAGCGCTCTCGACGCTCGGCTAGTTTAGGTAGGTATCGCCTATATCTCGTACAAGAGATGCGATAAACCCAATCATACATCAAGGCAAAAGCAGTGGCACATTGCTGTGTAATTTGTACCATGCTTGTTGCTACTACATGTATAGTCAAGCTTTATGCCAGCAGCTTAGATATTCATCACGGCGCATCGGAAGGATATATTGTTTGCCATTAGTCTCCAAATTTAATATTGAAGAACTTTTGGTCTGTTTGTAGCTCTCCTCTGACTGACGACATATTTTACTCGTAATTAACTCTTTACGCAACAGTGGACTACTTGTACTTCTATGCTAACACACGATCATAACTTTCATTTTCCTTTGACTACCTACTCTACCCGAGAGACGACTCGAAGCCTTCGAGTCGAAGGACTATTTGTACTATTGCTTTGCTTCGCCTTAGAGTTACACTGTAGTGTAATTTAGAAAATCGTTGGTGCACCCTTACGTTGACGAGGCTGCCGCGCGCCGTCGCTCATAATCTGGATCATCAGTCGGTAGCTCGAACCGACAAAGTGGACACGAGTTGTGCTGCTTTAACCAAGGCAATATACAGTCAGGGTGGAACGAGTGTTCGCACGGTAGGCGGTGAACTTCGTCGTCCACAACGAAGGAATCCTTGCAAACAGGGCATTCGGCGCTTCCATCCACTTCGGTCTGCGTAATTTTCACTTTTGGTAACTTTTCCACGACTTCCTTGGCAGCCGGGGGAGCTCCATGCTGGCAAGATGTTAGCAAAACATCCAACGGGACATCAGCTACTATTCCATGCACTAAAACAGCATTACATCAAGCTGCAACTTACACGATTTGGATCGTTCTGCATCAGTTGGTTGATTACATTTGCCATGTTTCCGAGCGCATAGTCGCCTGGGTTACCAGCTAGCACAGGGATCATGCCCCCAAGGGCATCCAAAATTCCTAATGGGTCCCCACCTTCTCCCGGCTCACTGACGAAGAACTCCACGGGATTACCGTTACTGTTCATAAATCGTGTGCTACGTCCACTGGTAGCACCGGTCAAAAACTGTAACAACCTAATTGACATCATCACAACGTATTACAGTACTTAATTCTCTCATAACCATAAAAAAGCAGTCAGAAACGAACTCAGGTAATGGGTGTCCGTTTCGTCCTTCATCTGTAGCCGGAATCCGTGTCGCTTGACCAATTGGTCTTTTCAATATATTAGAATGGTATACATTAAGGTTAGAATCAATAGTTTACCAAGAAAAATTATGTATTGCTCTACCGCGGTAGTGGACGAGTGCCTTGGGACTCATTTCGAGAGTGACCGGGAGCAACTTCCTGCGTAGAATCTGTAGATGTCTGCGCGGGTGTTTCTTCCGCTTGTTCAAGGCGAAAATTTTGCGGTGGATCATCCTAACAATGGAAAAATATGAGAAATAATAAAGCAAACAGCAAATTATATTGAGATAAGACGAATGACAGACCGCTTCGATTTCCTCTACAAAGTTCCCTCCACACCGAATACAACAGACCTCCTCATTTGCATCGTCTACGCGCGTTTCCACAACGATGCTGCACTCGTGGCACCAAAAATGTGGCGTTTCTCGCTCAGAAGGAGTTGGTGTTGGAGTCATAATTAGTTTTACTGGCTCGATAAAAAGTGCTTAGATAACGTAATTTCATTTGTGAAAAAATATAACTGTGATATCGAATATGACCGTACCTGCTCGACTGTAGCGATAGCATCTACAGTAAAACTCAACCAGATACCGGTACCGGTACAACATCTAAGAACAGCCCTCCCAACCCGGCGTTGGTTGGAGACGGATCACGACTAAAAAGCTTGCGGAGAACACTTACGAGTGTAAGAAACGAATGAAGGATCCCGGGGACGAACCCGGGGACGACGGAATGGAGGTGAAATTGATGAAAGATGCTGGGGGCAGTCAGAAGTCGGCTTCGGATTCTCCGGAGACAGCGGAAGATATCCAGCCAATTGACGACATAGTGTTAGAATCTCAGCATTGCCAGGATGAGGGGAGGGGTCTGAGGAACTACCTGATAACACGGGAGAGCTGGATGAGGGTGGACACCAACCTATGGATGATGAAACAGCTGCAATGACGAGTATAGATTCGAGTGAAGGGGGAGGAAATCAGTCTGTGGTGTCTTCTAACCTCACAGAAGGAGAAGATGTACCGGACACCGACATGAAGGAAGCACACAAGCAGGAGATCACACCACAGGACTTAGCTGAGGTGCTATCACACGCGCTACAGGATGCAACACAAAAAAGACCTCGTTTGCAGACGTGGCACAATCTGATGCAGCAATTGTTTGATGCTGTATTTCGACAGATGTTACAGCAAAAGACAGGCGGTCAGATGGCGGGGACGAAACTCCCACGGATTACGGCAACAGAACAGGAACGGCTTATTGACTTGTTCGAACTCGTGGTGGTGCAACAGAAGCAGGAATGGACAAATTGGCAAGAGAGGGTGGGGGAAGCCTGTCAAATACACGCAAGAACCAAACAATCCCTAGAAAATGTGCTGGCGAAGTTCATTGGGAAGGGTAAAGTAGAGGTCGCCTTGAGGACAGGGGATGTACTGACGGATTGGCTACATAAATTGACGGGGGAAAAGAGGACAAAATAAGAGGAACCAAGATTAAAGATGGCTTTTATTCAATAAAGCTCATTATGACCAGGTTGAGATAAACGCTCTCTATAAAGTCTGCAAAAGAGAAGAAGCGCACGGACTAGATGGAAAAGTACGACAAGGAACAGCAGAAGAATGGAGGATTGTTAAAGGTTTGGCAGAAGGAACGATTATCGCGAGGTATTTGCCGCCTTCTTATGGAGCATCATGACTAATGGGCAACGGTTGAGGCTATTCGAATGCAAGTGGAAGGATGCTTGAGTATGGACATGAAAGGGGAAATGCCAATTAAAGGAGTGTTTCAAAGTACGAGAAGCATACAGGAGAGCATCGCGATGGTGGCGACGGCAAGAGGGATAAAAATACACAAGGTAAACTCTGGGAAATGTTGGCGAAAGTGAAAGGAATTAGTTATGATCATTCTAATCACCGATTAAACTTTCATTTCTACATGCGGGAGGCGGCATTTCTATACGATAAGATAGAGGTACCCTATCACAAGCAACTCCACCGACTTAAGAATGAACACGCAGTAGTAGACGAGACGGAGAATACTTCAGTATGGAAAAGGCAAGGGTATTCATCCAGAGGCATCATTGGAGCACAACCTGTCTACACTCTTTTACTGCGGAACATATCGAGGAACATTGATATTCTCAGGTTTAACGCGTTCTTGGAGGCTAAGATTAAAGCATCCTTTAGACTTCAAGACCTGGATGAAGGAGCGACTCCTTCCCTGGACTGGGAGCCAAGGATCGCAGCAGGAGGGTGTCCAGAAGAGTTAGTGGGCATGAGGAGAATTTTTTGGTGTGGAATCTTGCTACTGGTCGAACATCCGGCGACCAGAGGACGGCGCCACTGTCTACGTTGCGGAGAGGTCGGACATCAGATGCGGGGATGTCCGACCTCAGACAAAACACTTCGGGAAGATCATTGCTTGAGGGTTTCAGTGGAGGAAGTCAACGGCATCAAGGTCCCACCGCCGACCTTTATAAGTATGGAGGAGCTACGGCAAGAAGTCACAGACTTATGTAAAGCACAAAACACTTCCACCACCCAAGACAACACGGCAAATAACACTACCTCACACCTACCAAACGACGGGTCGGATTCAGTCGTGGAGCCAAATCAGGAAACTGCAGAAGAAGTGGATGCGGTAGAGGAACCAGTATCTGGACCGACAGAAGAACCGGAGGTGGAGGGCGATAACGAGACCAGCACCCGACGTAGAGGAATAATGGATGGATGTTGCAAAGAAAAAAAGAAAACAACAGTAAGTAGGGGACTAGCCATAGGTGTACATGTGAAAAAAACAGGTATAGAAAATTTAAGAGATCACAAACGGGTGGATGAGGAGAGAGATGAGGGAGATAAGCATAACGGGCAGCAACAGAAAGTGCAAGGAAACACACCGAAATAGAACAAGAACAAGGGAAGAATGAGCCGGACCAGGAGCCAACTTGTCGAGAGGACAACAGTCACGAGAAGCAATAGCAATAGCGGGAATCACAAGTGCTGTGTCCAAGAAGGGGAATGGGTCAGGGGCGGCAGCTAAGGAGTAACACATTGAGATCACAGAATTACAAGTGCAAGAGGCGGCGGCAAAGAAACGTCTCAAGAAATTAGAAAAACAAATGGACCAGTCTTTCGGTCCATTGGCATGGTTCTCCTGGCAGAACGGGGAAATTGCAGAAGAACGACAGTGGAATTTGCCAGATGCTATGATTATGATGGGGTTACAATTGGTCCAGACGCCAGCGTCAGGCAACTGTCAAGCGTATGGAGTGGTGCAAGCGATGTTAAATTCCATTTTAACGGAAGACTCCACCTTTCTCGAGCAAGGGGCCATAAGTATCAAAGACGGGTGTGTGGCGAGGGCGAAAATGGGCTTTGCCATCAAGTTTCCACCGGGAGTTAGAAAGCAGACGTTGAGAATTCTGGGCCGTGGATATGGCAGAATGTCAGCTCAGAACACGGAGAAAGAGTTTCGAGCGTATCTAGAGGCATATAGAACCATCCCGTCACAGGTAAGTGAATTAATTGGAGCAGAAACATGGGGGAGTAACGATACTTTCAGTAGTATCGGTACTTTCCTACAACGTGACATTTTTGTGATTAGCAAGGACACGGCGTCCGGTACATTGGGGGCGATCCACTATGCACCAGAGACGAGAATATTTAAGAAGCGTAAGTACGCGACCTGCGGAGAGTATCCTATCACGATAGGGAGTTGCATCCAACGAGTCCTTACCTTAAAGGCTAAAGCAGAAGCTGAGTGCACCAAGTTACCGATTGTGCTACTTTTCAACAGGCTCTATCAAGCTTTCGTACACGGATGGCGCTAATGGGGGGATGAGAGTAGCATAAACAACGGATCGGACATCGACATGGAGGAAACTACGCACGAGATAAGAGGAATGAGTTCTGCAGGAACAAGACAGAACTTTAGAAGAGTCAAGGGAGGAGAATAGTCTGGTTGAATGCGTCTCATTATACTTTAGAATCCAACCAAGTTGGCTCGACTTTGGGTTTTTGTCCCTAGTGGGACTCGAACCCGCAATCTCCCGGTCCCGGGGGCAGGGCCTTA
>MIQA02009245.1:0-17758 GCA_001887855.2 Sclerospora graminicola | reverse complement strand
GAACGACCGTTTAAAGGTCAACAAGTTGGGAGAGCACCTGGAAGGTGTTGCTCTCAAGTATTTCCAGGCTAACATTGGTACCTGGTTGCAAGCGTCGCCGAATCTTTATTTCGTGCTGGAGCAAATGCTGAGTGCGTTCAAAGTGAACATCTCGCACTATCAGGCAGCACAGCTTTTCGCGGCCGAAAAGGACCCAAAAAGGTCCTGGACAGAGCATTTCCTGTACCTGGTTGCGTTGGCCCGTGAAAGTGATTCGAACGAACGCTTAATTGTGGAAAATATTGTTAAGTTTGCGGCCCCAAGGTTGAAAATTGCGTTGATGGTGCGGTACAATCCGCAAAGACAAGACCACCTGCAGCACGCCCAGGAATTGATATCCTGGGTGCAAGAACTGGTCGATGACGCTTACAAGCTTAAGCGACCGGGTTTTGGACGACCCGCGGTAAACTCGATAAATGAGCAGGGTGGCAAACGTGTCTGTTATGGTTGTGGGCTCGAAGGGCACATAAAACGAAATTGCCCGCAACAAGAGCCCAAGAAGGGCCATCACAGGAACGAAAGACGCGGGCGGCAGGGCCCCAAGGATAACAAAAGACGTTTTGTGCTGTCTACGAGCGAAAGCGCGGAAGAAGATGCCGAAAAAGCAGTTTTCGGTGATGATTTGTGGATTGTGGACAGTGGGGCGAGTCGCCACCTAGTTTCAGACGAAAGTCTTCTGGAGGATGCGCGTGAATGCGGTCAGGAAGACGCATTAACCCTTCCAGACGGTGGGTCGCTACAAGTGACTAAAGTTGGACAAGTCACACTGCGCGCAAGTGATGCTACTACAAGAAGCGTCAAGATTACGCTTACTGAGGTTTACTTTGCGCCGAAACTGGCGAAAAATCTCATATCTTTGGGTTGCTTACGAAAGAAAGGCTGCATCTTAAGAGATAACGGAAAAAGAATGGAGTTAGTTTTTCGAAACCAAGTTTTGTTTGATATTGAAGTTTATGGTTCTGTTTTTGTGGCTCATCTGCGTGCAGACAAACCATTAAATTGCAGTAAAACGTTTACAAACATGGTTATGAACGTAGCCCAAAGTGATGTAGGAGACGAAGTGCAAGAAGGCACCCTACATCACTTCCATGCACGGCTCGGGCATATTTCTTACGACGCAGTTGAAAAATTGGCCCGAGACCCGAGGTCAGGCATTAGAATTACGGACCACTCACGTCCTAATTGCCTGACCTGTGCAGAGGTCAAGGGATACAAAACTAAACAACCAAAACAAGATTCCGGAAGGCACTCACCGATCGATCGCGTGGGTGGGGTGATATGCAGTGATTTGAAAGGCCCAATAACCCCACGCGATCGGCGTGGAAACAGATTCCTCGTAGTGTTTGTGGATCACTACAGTATTTACGTGCGGGTTTTTGCAGCACGAACGAAAGATTGTGCCGCAAAAATGTTTGAACACTTCTTGTGTTGGTTTGAACGAGAATTCGACTGCCGCATCCACGTCCTGCGCACTGACGGCGGAGGAGAATATCGCACGGTTGATTTGTTCTGCAAGCAGACGGGTGTGCGGCGTCAAGTCACCGAGGCAGGCACACCGGCGTCAAACGGCAAGGCCGAACGGATGAACCGGACCATTTTTAACATGGTCCGGTGCATGATCTTTGGGTCGGGTGTGCCCTTAGTTTTCTGGACGGAGGCGGCGGAGTATGCCACGTACATACTCAACCGCAGTCCGACCAGAGCAAATCCTGGAAGGGCACCCCCGATCCAAGTCCTTACGAAAAAACCAACGAATATTGGAGATATCGTAGTTTTTGGATCCCCGTGCATGGTGTACAGGGATCCGCGGTCGAAGTCGCTTGCGAAGCACGCCGAGAGGGGCTTGATTCTGGGAAAAAGCGACGAAACGAAGGGGTACAAGGTTTTGCTACTGAAGGATCGGGTCGTAACGACCACAAGACACGTCACCCAGATTGAAACCCTGAGTGACGCTGCGAACCAGCAAATTGCGAAGCTATTGGGTGACCCCGAGGAAGGGGCACCCGTATGTGAAACGCGCTCGAAGATCGCAGAGACTAAAGAAGACGGGTCCACCGGGCGTACCAAGGAGCGAAAATAGGCTGAGGTGCGGAAATCGGGACGCAAGATAAAGGCGACACCGAAGGCAGCAGCGCTTCAAAAATCGAGGCAGAAAGGAAAAGCAAAGGGAAAGTCCCGGGACCGGGTAGGCACCTCGGAAGGAGACGATACCGAAGGTGCCTCGGCAGAACAGGAACCGGGTGAAGTGACCCCGGCGGTTACAAGTAACCATGGAAGCAATCTTTTATGTGCATTTGCGGCTGTAGAGTCGGGTGCAGACGAAAGCCGTGCAGCGGCATCTGAACCCGACCCTACGAGCTATTTCGAGGCCCACAAGGGCAAGTTTTCTCGTGAGTGGAAAGAAGCGGAAGATGCAGAGTTACGGTCTTTGGAGGAGCTAGGAACTTGGAAAGTTGTCCGAAAAAGAGATGACAAGAAGCCCCTGCCCACAAAGTGGGTATATAAGACTAAATTGAAGGCCGACGGGACTGTTGAGCGCCGAAAGGCTCGGCTCGTAGCCCGGGGCGATCGCCAAATTTTTGGCGAAAATTATTTCTTTACGTTCTCGACTGTACTGGATCTAAATAATGTTAAGATGATTTTGGTTATGGCAATCATCTGGAAGGTGCCTGCACGGCACGGTGATGTGCCCAGTGTCTATCCGAAAGCGTCGACCGAAGAAAATTACGAGATACATTTAAAGGTGCCCAAGGGCATGGAAGTATCGAAGGAGAAACTCGAGGAGTTAGGCGCGAAGACCGAAAACGACGTGGTATTGAAGTTGGAAAGGAACCTTTACGGATTGAAACAGGCAGGGCGTCTCTGGTACGAATTGCTAAGAGACACCCTGGTGAAACTAAAGTTTGTGCAGTGTCTCACTGACACTTGCATTTTTGTTCGAAATGACGACAGTGGTTCGGTCCTAGTGGGAGTCTATGTTGACGACCTACTAGTGACCGCCACTGATGCAAGTTTGGTTGAAAATTTCTTTGCGGAAATGGCAGTTTTGGAATTGAAAGACCTTAGAAAGGTCGAAAATTTTTTGGGTATGCGGATCGGAGGAGATCCGGAGAGCGGTTATTGGATTGACCAAGAAATAACGATTAATGAAATGTTGGAAAAACATGGATTAAAGGACGCGAACATCGTGAGGACCCCGATCATGGAGGAAGAAGCTCCTGAAAGTTCGGACTCACGTTTGACGGCGATCAAGGATGGAAAAACCCCCACGATTAGGGAATTTCAATCGTTGGTCGGCAGTCTACTATGGATCTCACGGTGCTCGCGTCCGGATATTGCATTTGCGGTGCATAAGGTGACCAGAAAGAGCCATGCACCGACGTTTTTCGACTTCAAGATGGCGAAACGAGTCGCGAGGTACCTCAAGGGTACAAAGACTCTAAAGTTACATTTAAAACATGATGATGGCGAAGCTATGCCTGTGCGCATAGTTAGCTACAGTGACGCGGATTTTGCGGCTGACAAGGCCGACCGCAAGAGCATCAGCGCAAGCGTAATTTACGTGAATGGTATTGTGGCAGGATGGAGCTGCAAGAAACAAGGTGCAGTTGCGCTCTCGACAGCCGAGGCAGAATTCGTGGCTGCCGCTGTCGGTGGAAAACAAGCGCTAGGAATAAGGGAATTGCTTGGCGAGATTGGAATAAATTCACGGGCGCCGATTGTCTTAAAGATAGACAATCAGGCTGCAATCAAGCAATTGTTAAGTGAAGCGAGTGCCGCGAGCACGAAACACGTCGACGTGAAGCTAAAGTTCGTGAAGGATTACACGAGGAAGGGCAGGATGAGACCTGAGCACGTTTCGAGTGCTGATATGGTGGCTGATTTTCTGACAAAAACATTGAGCGCTGCGAGGATTGGAGAGTTACGAAACCAGATTGGATTGATTTAAGTTTTTCTTTATTGATTCTTATCGGTTGTGGATGGAACTAGTTGGTATCACTAAGCTGGATGGTATGGAGTGAAGTTACTTACCTGTGGTGATGTGGAAAATTGCATGTGGTTGCATGGAGGTCCCGGAGTTTTGGAAGGAGTGTTGGAATTACGAGTTGATTTTCGATGAAAATGAAATTCCAAGTTAACAAAACAGCGTGGACCACTGCATACAAATTTTAGGTTATAAAGTACGATTTAGCACTTAATAACTTAATAATACATTTATTACATCTTTTACCTTACAACAACACAAGCAACTGACTTCTGGTGGTAGTGCGGGGCGGGGCGCCTCTACCAACTAACTTGAACGCTAAGTGGAACAACAGGGTCGCCAGTAATTTCTGACCGGATTGCAGGCACCGGGCGCTACATTGTTGGTGCCTGCCACTTTACGCTAAGACTACTTTTCCAACAGAAAAACGCTAGCGGAGGGCGGGTAGAATAGATTGGTCGACAACGGCCACAGCTTAAACCTATGACTCGCCCATCAAAGGCAGCGCCTACCGACTTCACCTTTGAGGTGTCCATCTTTTGCGTGATTTTGTTCTTTGATACGACATCCAGGGGATGTAACGCTAGAAGTAGTCCTCGCCCATCGACCTTGGAGCTTGATGGTGGAGTCTTCCAAGCGCCGTTCTAATAGAGGGATGTCGCGCCACCACTGCGTCATTAACGAGTACGGAGCTGTGGAAAAAAACTCGTTGCGTCTCCAAGCTGCAGCTGATGATGCCAAGAGATATGGCTACATTTGGAAAGCACGATACCAGGCGACTGTGCAATGAAAGATGGCGCGCTGCGATAGCAAAGAGGGCGAGGTGACCGTCCGCTTGTGAAAAAAGCGCCTTGCACCTCTTTGAAAAAAGTGTTTTTTTTTGTGTGAAAGTGATGTGGCTGTACACTATGAGGTGACAGGCAGCAGTGGTCGTCGATACTGCCGTCAGGATGAGATTGGTACGTTAATGTGCCTTGACTGTAGATTTTGACACACACTGGAGGACACGTGCGTGACGGTTCGTGATCACGACAGTATGGAACAAAAGCGCGTGCGTCTCGAGCAACGTGTTCAAGACACTGCGGTAATGTCCCTATCGAAAAGCAAGCAGCCCAGTGTGAATGCATGAGTTTGGAGTTGGGTATGTTCGATTCCCGAGGACTATGACGGTGACTTTGCGCGTTCTATGCGTGACAAGGTACGAGCTGGTTATTGTCGTACCAACCAGAAAAAAAAAAGAAGAAAATGAAAACTTGGTTGAGCCTGAAACGATTCGAGATACTACTCCATAGCATACGACGTGCTACGGTCCCTCTTGACGCTCGTGACGGCTTTGCGTAGTGGCTTTCAGAGAAGCATCAAGAGTAGATTACTAAGTTTTCAATTCGTTAAACGTCTCTCAACGATCCTACTCGACAATGTCCTGGTGAAGTTTTGTCAATTTTCCAGATGAGGAGGTACAGTACGCGCGCCATACGGGCCAAGTACGAGGATCAACAGGAGCTAAAGTCGATGCTGAATTTCTGATGAAATCTTGAACCAAGTGGATGAAAAATACATGAAAAAGCAGGTGGCGATGCAGCAGTTCTCGAACGAAGCGAAGCCACTGAACTATTTGCGACATTGGAACCGCAGGCGCGGCAGATGCTCTCTTCTTTGCCACAAAGGATGTAGGATCACAGGCAGAGATTGGGTCACGCATACCGAAAAAGTGAACAATCTGCGTTTCAAGAGATGCTCGAAAGTATTTTGTGGCTGGAAACGGGCGACAAGCAATCGAAATTACCAGAATTGTGAACACCGCGAATGGCGGTGCTGTCAAAAGAACGTGGAGCAAACAAGTGAAGAAGCAACCAAGGACCATCATCATCTACCTGTATCAGCTGCCTCTACACAAAATGTCTGTTCGCTCTGCTCGATGACGTGGAAAGACTGGGCTCGGTAGCTTTCTTTGCAGATTAAATGAGTCCTTTACAAGAGTCGAAACAACGTTAACTATCGCCATCAACGTTTCGTTTGGTCTACCTGGCCCTATCGTTTTGATATTCTGCTCATTGAAAGATTGCTGTGTCTTGTAGACGAAAGCGTAGCTATCCAGTCGTTTGATGTACAAACTCGACGTACGTCCACGAACGCTTCCTTTGACACCAATGACAGAGATGATATCGTCGTCAAACGGGTCGGCGGGTTGCTGAGTTTTGCCCATGAACTTGTCATTGGTCAGGTTAACGTTAAGGAAGTGAAGAAATCACTGTACGTACGCTGTATTTCCAACGAGGATCATCGAGTGCAGATTGAACGTCGTGAAAAATCTCAAGTACCGGAGCAATGGACAAACAAACAAAGAGAGCTAGCTACACGGATCTGCAGTGGACATCATCAATGCAGCATTATTTTCTGCTTGCAATTGTTTCGTTTGTTCCCCCGTCTTCAGATATGTCGAAGCTAAAGACAATAGGCTCAAGTTGCTAATACAGAACGGGGGAAAACTCTTCATCAAGTCCAGAAACTTCCATAGAAGATGGTCAACGTGGTGTTAACGCATCGGAGATTGTACAAACCATTCGTTTTGGCTTGCTTTCACTTCTTTTAAATTCATGGAATCGACAATGTGTGGTAGTACCGTCGATGGGAAAACCGTCTACAGGTAAAAAAGTTATTTTCTGAACCTCCTCGTCGGTGTACTTCGTTTGCAATTTCCGGTTCCCGCTGTACAGATGGAGAGCTCTGTGCGATCTTTTGTCTGTCTCGTTCAGATGGTGTGCAAACAGGTTTGGCGACTGGGAAAAAGCTTTTCTGGATTGCGTGTGGATTGTTTTGGCAACAATTTCGATCGTAGATTGGACGAGCATGGAAGCTTCCTGGAATACTACGAACAGGCTGCCACGAGCAGTAGAATGTAAATGGCACAGAAAGCGATGGAGTCGCTTTTCGAGTGTTGTTTCTCCATCTGCGTGGCCAACCACCGTATGGAAACTTCAGGAGCCCAACGAGAGATTTTTTAAGCGAGTTTGACGACTTTGTAGCGTATGTAATCCGTCGATGAACAACAAAGAACGAAGGTGTCTCTTTGGCTCTTTGGCTTGCTTGGTAATCAGCTGTCGAAAGTGCGATCACAGTTGGAACAACGCTCCACGTCAAGATATGGAGGAGCTATTACATGCTCCGTTTTGGACAGCCATTGGCTGGGAAGATAGATCCCTGCAGTGACAAAGAGGATATGCTTGACACGTGCCTGAATTAAGAACCTGACAAAGCTGACAGCAGGTTTGCCTTATGTGGATGGACACAAGTTGAAATGCCATAAAAGTCAGATCAGATCGTCTGCAAGGGTGCGCCTTTGACGGAATCTCGGAATACGTCAGTGCCATCATCTTATGGAGGAGGAACTTGCTTTGGCGAAGGTTTACGAGCTGTGAATAAAGTATTATCACGCACCAACTTTGCCGAATACAAGAGCTAAAAGGTAGTCAAGACACTGAAATACTACATCACGATTTGGCTGGAAGTCTGTTATGGATAGCGAGCGCAATGTACCGGACATCATGTTTGCTACGAATCGAGTCACGAAAGTCACGCACGAATCAACCTTGGAAGGTGGAAACTGTGGTCCGCTATCTATCTACTACAGTAGTAACTTGAGATTTTATCTGTCACGGGTGGGTGGATTAACGAGAAGGAGCGGTATGATCTTAGGCTGGCCCTGCAAGATTTGTCGAAAATGGAGGTGGAATTTATCTGGTTTTGCAAGGGGTCCTGGTTCTGAAAGTTTACACTCATTTGGGTCCTGGTTCTGACATTTTACGCCGAATGATGCGGCCTGTAGTGTGACAAAACCATCAAGTAGACCCGGTTTATGTCCGGCGGCACTGATATCTGTGACCTCAAATACCCGGCGTCAGTAAATATACAGGGCGACGGATCTTGCTGCCTTCGTCGGCGAGAATGATCCATGATCTCAGCAGGTGCTTGGCAGACACGCGAAGGCGCCACGTTACTTCAGCGAGGCCTGTACTCTGATTGAGCTCTTGTGTGAGCGGGTGCCGTGCTGACAGCTTCGGGGTTCTTGCTGTTGGAATGTTTGATGAAAATGAAATTTCATGTTAGACAAAACTGCGTGGACCACTATATGTGAATTTTAGGTTATAAAGTACAATTTTGAACTTAATAACTTAAACCTATTACTTTGTACTTACGAGCATTACCTAGTAACTGGTGATAGTACGGGTTCGAGCACCTCCTCAATTAGTCTGCGAGACTAAGCACGCAATCTCAAGGCTGAATAACAAGTGTGTTGACAGTTTCTAACCGGACTGTAAACACTCGGCACTACATTGCTGGTGCTCGCTGCTACAAGTGACATATTTCCTACAGGTTATGAGCCCAAGGAATTACGGGCTTTAACCGCGTATTGTCACCAGATAAGAAGTGATTTAAGGTGGATTTTCCCGCTCTCGTTTTGTTGTGGATTGCTGGATTTTTTTTTCGTTTCTCGTGTGGAAATTAGTGGTTATTGCAATCTCGTTTTCTCGTTTAAGTTTTCTTTTCGTGGTTAAAATGAAAATGGATGACGAAAAAGGTGAAAAGTCAGACACAAATATGGAGGTTATTTTAGAGTACCTCAAGCGTATGGACCGACGCCTCGAAACGGTTGAAGAGGCGCGGTCACAAGGGTCCGCCCCGAGCACGTCGCCAGGATCCAATGAGGGATCTAAGTACGCGAGTGCGTTCAGAGATACTCTGAAAAATCACGGACCGTTCGGGATGAAGATGACCCTGAACGACCTGAGCGCAGAAGACGGTATAGGGCGCGGTGGTGGTTTAAGAGGTGGCGAAGAAGCCCCAGCACCAGTGCAAGCGCCGGGTCTGAATATACCGGGAATGGCGGCTGGCATAGAAGTGCCGGGAGTGGCGGCTGGTATGGGCGTGCCAGGAAATTTGGCCGCAAACCAGATTGGTAACGTTAGTGGAATAAAAATCCCAAGGTTGAGAGTACAGAATTTCTCGGGAGCGGAGGTTTACGCAGGCCTAAGGTCCGGCTTTAAGCAATGGGCGTATTTGTTTATCGAAGCCATTCAAGTGGCGGGAATTGCTTCGGGTTTCACGTGAAATGATGGCTCAAAAGTAAATAAGCTGGTAGAGCACCTGGAAGGTGTAGCGCTAAAGTACTTTCAAGCGAATATCGGCACCTGGTGGAAGATATCACCAGGTTTATATTTCGTATTGGAGCAGATGTTGAATGCCTTTAAGGTAAACATCTCACACTATCAATCCGCACAACTTTTCGTCGCAGAAAAGGACCCTAAGAGGTCCTGGACCGAGCACTTTTTTATCTGGTCGCATCGACCCGCGAAAGTGACTTGAGCGAGCGGTTAATAGTGGAAAACATAGTAAAGTTTGCAGCTCCGAGGCTGAAAATCGCGCTAATGGTTCGGTACAATCCGCAGCGGCAGGATAACTTGCAACATGCGCAGGAATTGGACGACAAGTCGCACATGTTCAAGCGTCAAAATTTTGGAAAGTTTGCCGTCAATTTCGTGGATGAGCATGATGGAAAACGTGTGTGCTATGGTTGCGGGGTCGAAGGACATATTCGACGAAATTGCCCCCAACAAGAGAGTAAAAAGGCACACAGGAAAAATAATAAACGGGGCCGATAAGGCCCGAAAAGCTCCGAACAACGTTTCGTGCTGTCTACAACTGATAGTCAAGCGTCAGACATCTATAAAGAAGGTTTTGAGAGCGACCTGTGGATTAAATTCAGTGGGGCCAGCCGACATCTGATATCGGACGAAGGGCTCCTGGAAAATGCCAAGATTTGCAGTCAGAGCGACGCACTAACGCTCCCAGACGGAGGAACGCTGGAAGTAACCAAGGTTGGTCAGGTTAGGTTATGTGGAAATGGGGTTTCTGGCAAAACTACGAAAATTACGTTGACGGAGGTCTTTTTCGCGCCAAAATTGGCGAAAACTCTTATATCTCTAGGGTGTTTACGGAAAAGGGCTGTGTGTTGCAAGATAATGGTGAAAAAATGGAATTAGTCTTTCGAAATCAAGTCTTGTTCAGTGTTGAAGTCTATGGATCTGTGTTTGTTGCTTATTTGCGAGCAGATAGACCCCGCGACTGCGGAAAAACATTTTCAAGCATGGTTATGAGTGTTGCGACAGCAGATGTGGAAGGTGAAATACAAGAAGTTCAATTGCCGCATCCACGTCTTGCGTACAGACGGTGGAGGCGAATTCTGAAATGTGGACTAATTCTGCAGACAAACAGGTGTGCGCAGGCAAATCACTGAGGCCGGCACCCCGGCTTCTAATTGAAAAGCTGAACGCATGAACCGGACCATTTTTAATCTGGTCCGGTGCATGATTTTTGGATCGGGTGTGCCCCTAACTTTCTGGACAGAGGCGGTTGAGTATGCTACGTACATACTCAACCGCAGTCCGACCAGGGCAAATCCTGGAAGGGTACCCCCGATCCAGATGGAGACGAATAAATCTACGAACATTGGAGATATCGTGGTTTTTGGGTCCCCTTGTATGGTATACAGGGACCCACACTCAAAGTCGCTCGCAAAACACGTGGAAAGTGGCCTGATTCTAGGCAAGGACGACGAAACAAAGGGCTTCAAGGTTTTATTGCTAAAGGATCGCGTTGTGACGACTACCCGGAATGTTACGCAGATCGAGACGTTGGATGAAGCTGCGAACAAGCAGATCGCCAGGTTATTGGGCGACCCGGAAGAAGGAGGCACCCAAACCGAGTCACGGCCGAAGGATCCGCAATAAGAGCGAAATAAGACCCGTGAGCGCACCGGAAACCATGAAAAGAGTGCTCCAAGGAAATCTGGTCACAGGGTGAAAGAGACACCTAAAGCGGCGGCCCTTTCAAGACTTAAGGCAAAAGGAAGGGCGACAAAGAAGCAAAAGGATTCGGAAAGCGCTCCGGAAGGAGGAAAAGGAGAAAATGTACATGAAGAGCCAGAAACGAACGCAGTATTTACGGAAAGTTTACGTGAAGAAGGTGAAAATCTGCTGTGTGCGTTTGCA
This sequence comes from Sclerospora graminicola, assembly GCA_001887855.2. Taxonomy (NCBI): domain Eukaryota; phylum Oomycota; class Peronosporomycetes; order Peronosporales; family Peronosporaceae; genus Sclerospora; species Sclerospora graminicola. The sequence goes on along the minus strand of MIQA02009245.1, from coordinate 6,685 downwards.
GTTGCAGAGTTGAGTTGGCATAAGAACACCGGAACCCGACCCGACGAGTTATTCCGAAGCCCACAAGGGGCAACTATCAAGTAAGTGGAAAACGGCCGAAGATACAGAGCTACGAGCGCTCGAGGAACTGGGCACGCGGAGAATTGTTCGGAAAACAGAAGGAAAGAAGCCTTTGTCCACATATTGGGTGTATAAAACAAAGTTGAAGGGTGATGGGACTGTTGAGCGCCGAAAGGCTGGGCTCGTAGCACGAGGTGACAGGCAAATTTTTGGTGAAGACTATTTTTTACGTTCTCGACCGTGATGGATTTAAACAACATGAAAATAATTCTGATTATGGCTATCATTTGGAAGGTACCTGCGCGGCATGGTGATGTGTCTAGCGCATATCCCAAGGCTTCTACAAAAGAAAATTATGAGATTCATTTGAAGGTGCCGCAAGAAATGAAGATACCTGAAGAAAAGTTGGAAGAATTGGGCGTGAACTCAGAAAGCGATGTGGTTTTAAAATTGGAGAAAAACTCATATGGTTTGAAACAAGCTGGGCGTCTCTGGTATGAATTACTAAGAGACACCCTTGTGAAAAAGAAGTTTATACAGTGTCTCACGGACACGTGCATTTTGTTCGAAGTGATGACAGTGGTTCAGTCTTAGTGGGAGTCTATGTTGACGACCTAATAGTGACCGCCACTGATGGAAAACTTGTGGATAATTTTTGATGAAATGGTTGTGTTGGAGCTAAAAGACCTTGGAAAGGTCGAAAAGCTTTTGGGCATGCGGATTGGAGGAGATCCGGAAGATGGGTACTGGATCGATCAAGAGCTTAAGATCGACGAGATGCTGGAAAAGCATGGTCTCAAGGATGCAAACATCGTAAGAACTCCCGTCATGGAAGAAGACGTTCCGAATAATTTGGATTCTCGTTTGACAATGATAAAGGTTGGAAAAGCTCCCACAAGTAGAGATTTCCAATCACCTGCTGGGAGTTTACTCTGGATATCGCGATGTTCTCGCCCTGATATTGTGTTCGCAGTACACAAGGTGACAAGGCGTACGCATGCGCCGACGTTTTTTGATTTTAAGATGGCTAAACGAATTGCGAGGTACCTTAAGGGTACGAAAGTTTTGAAGTTACGTTTGAAACATGACAGTGGAGAGACTATGCCTTTGCGTATAGTTAGCTATAGTGATGCCGATTTCGCGGCCGACAAAATTGATCGGAAGAGTATTAGTGCGAATGTTGTTTTCGTCAATGGTATCGTGGCTGGCTGGAACTGCAAAAAACAGGGAGCAGTTGCACTCTCGACAGCCGAAGCAGAGTTTGTGGCTGCTGCTGTGGGTGGTAAACAGGCACTTGGAATCAAAGAATTACTTGGAGAAATTGGTCTGATCTCACGAGCGCCGGTTGTCTTGAAGATAGACAATCCGGCTGCTATAAAACAGTTTTTAAATGAGGCGAGTGGTGCGAGCACTAAGCATGTCGACGTGAAGTTAAAGTTTATCAAGGACTATACCAGGAAACGAAAGATGAGGCCGGAGCACGTGTCGAGTGCGGATATGGTGGCCGACCTTTTAACCATTAAGTGCAACGAGAATTGAAGAGCTGCGAGACCAAATTGGTTTGGTTTAAGTTTTGGAATATTTCTCTACTGGTTATTTTCGGTTGAAGACCAAACTGGTTGCATTCGTTGTGCAAGGTGATATGGAATGCTGTTACGTACCTGCGAGAACGTGCAAAATTACATGTGGATGCATGGAGGTCCCGAGGGTTTTGGAAGGAGTGTTGGAATTTGAAGGCATGTTTGATGAAAATTAAATTCCGTGTTAGACAAATTGCGTGGACCACTATATGTGAATTTTAGGTTATAAAGTACGATTTTAAACTTAATAACTTAAATATATATTACTTTTTACTTTTACGTACTTACGAGCATTACCTAGTGACTGGTGCTAGTACGTGTTCGAGCACCTCCTCAATTAGTCTACGAGACTAAGCACGCAATCACAAGGCAGAATAACGAGTGTGTTGACAGTTTCTAACCGGACTGTAAACACTCGGCACTACATTGCTGGTGCTAGCTGCTACAAGTTACATATTTCCTACACTTGCAACCGCGGTCGAGCTGTCGCTCCAGCCCCGGATGAGCAACCAAAACGGCTTGTGCTGTGTGCCATGATGGACCAAACATAGCATCTGTTTTGAAAACCAGCACCTGTCGCAAAACAAGCACCTAGTGGCTTCGAAGAAGAGCCCACTCCAACGCCTAATGTTCCTGTACCATAAAGAAGGTACAACGTACAGTTATGAATCTGTCAGTATGTGACGTGCGCACAAAGGCTCTCTTTAATAGCGTTGGCAGACGCCGCTCGACCCGATCCAACTGCCGTTTTGAAGCACTTGAAGTCTATAGTCTAGATGTATGGCTAGTTACGGGTGACAGTCCTCCTACTGCCAGCGAGATCGTGCACCAAATGGGCATCAATCATGTTGAGGCCGTTTTTTTCCTGGTGAAAAGCGATCTCAGATAAAGGCAATGCAGCCACAATTGAACCCGCTGACACAAAGGCCTCGCTTGGTACGAATGGTTTGTGTTGACATCAACGCACCAGCCAGGAAGAATCAGATGAAGGCATGTGTAACAGGGCTGCTGTTACGCGGCTTACACTGTTAGTTTGCAATGAGGAAGCGTGCAAATTGTGTTGGACCAAATGTAATTTGGTCCTACTTAGTTTACTTTAAATAAACTCAGATAAGAAAATAATCAATGTATTAATTATTATCGGTTTAGTATATATATAATGATATATATATACTTAGGGACGTGAGTGCTAGAAGGTAAGTTTAAGAGTGAATATATTTATGAGTGGTTAAGAGCTAACTAGTATAATTAGACCTAGACTAATCATAGTAACATGTAGTATAAAACTGATCTAATGATATTTTTATCATTAGATGACTTGTCAGATTCAATTATATCAGAATCTGTTCTCAAAGGTGGATTATGACAACTTATAATCCAATATTCACAATTTCATGTATTACGACTGAAATTGAACTGTGATATTTCTATTCAAATATCACTTATGTAATGGTACCCCCATTACATCACCCCCCACTCAAGCTGGTTGGCCAATAATATATCGTAATATTGGCCAATCGAGTGGTGGCACTTGTTGGTCATAACGATATTCAGTTATAACTCATCTTGACCAGAAGTGATCTAATGGTCAGCAAATGCAGCGGCGCTCCTACGAGCACTGCCGATGCTTCGAAGACAAACATCACTTCTGCATCGCATGCGGAAGTGTCGTCGAATGCCGACGCTTCGAACGTAGCTTCGAGGCGCAAGGCAACTTCACAAGATCGCTTGTCTCTCGTGGCAGACGCTGTGGAAGCAGTGTCTAAGCGAGGGCGGGGAGACGTCGCGAATGCAGCGTCTTCCGCGTCTCCACCTGCCGCAAGGCGGGTGTCAAAGAAGAAGTTTAACGACCTCTTCGGGGAGTCATCCGACTCCGAGTATGGGGGCAAGGACGATAATGTCCCTGTCAGCTACTCTAGTGGGGTTAAGACCACCAGGATCGCTTCGCCGTTAAGTGATGGCGAAGTGGCTTCTGACGCCGTCGATTACGACAGCGATAATTCGATGAGGCGGTGGCATGAGGAACGTAGGGCTCCTCCTGGACCTCGTCATTCGCCGGGTCGTAGCGAAGACGACTTTGAGATGGTAGGTGGCGCCCCACCCACCAAGAAACATCGTGCGGAAGCGGCTTACACTGCTTCCGATTCACTGTGTCGTGTGGAACGTTATGTTCCGTACGAAGTGGGGTTTTGGACCCCTGCATGGGCTCTTGCCTATGATAGTGGTGGGCATGTGAAACGTGATTGTCAATACCCACTGTTTGACATTAATGCCCTTGACGATTGCGAGGACCTTCGCAATCGTCGTTTCGATCGTAGTACTGACGATAGACGTCGGTACTTCATCGACCTTTTCTACCAGGCTCGTCACTATACGAACCGGAAAGGGTCGAAAAATAGTAAGGATGACAAAGACGCCCTTACTCAGAGTTGGAATGCCTTTGTTGAGAATTACAACAAAGATCCCGACAGGTACGTGAAGAAGGTTCACGCAAACCGCGAGCGCTTCTTAAAGTACTCGGTAACAGGTAAAATGGAGTATGTCCATTTCACTTGTATTAAAGAGGGTTTCTCTTGTGGGGTTCCTTCGAGCATGAAATGCCCGTGTTGTCCCCCTGGAGCTCCTCGGCTGACCGAAAAGGATCTTAGAGGGTACCGAGGCTTCTCAGTACCCGCTGAAGTTAAGTGCTATGTCGATGCTCTTAAGGCATCGGAAGCTTCGCAGGCATCAGCACCTAACGTGGGCGTGCCGCCCTCATCAACACTTAGTGTTGACGCTTCTTTTGAGTTCGAGGAGAAGTATCCTTCTCGAACTCACGCAGGAGGTCAGGGGCATCCGCCCTCAACACCTCGATCGGTTCCCAAGAGTCAAACTCTTGGGAATATCCCAACCAACGCACCAAGTACTCGGTACGCTACCCCTTCTTATAGGGAACCGAGCGCTTCGAAAGCAAGCGCTCGAGAATGTAGCGCTTGTTCCCCTGACTGTCAATCAGGGGCGGCGGGGGTTGATAGTTCCCTCGGCGCTGTCGTTGCGGCGCATGGCCATCAGTCCCGCATCCTTGAGAAGCGCTGTGACTCCTTGAGGGAGGACATGTGCCATTCGATGAAAACGTATCGTTATCATCGGGACGAGATTCGTGAGATTCTCGTTGCGCAGGTTGTGCTGCAGAAGAAGAGTGATCTTCTGATGCTTGACGTTGATCGTCTGAAGTCGGAGGTGGAAACTCTTCAAGCTCTCCAGGCTTCCCACCAGCGGTTGGAAACCGACTACAAGTCTCTCTTGGGAGACTTGAAGAAGCACGGCATTCGCCGTGGCGATGCGTCTCGTCCGAAGACGTAGACGATCGGTATGGTTTGAGTCTCCCAACGTAAAACGTTGGGTGGAGGCGCATGGCCGCGGGAATGTCTAAGGTATAGGCATTCCCTTTAACACCTTGGACCTTAAAGGGCCCAATGAATTTAGGGAGCAACTTCCGTGTAGGGAAGTTGCTTATTGCATGTGTAGGTAGATTAGTTGTAGATAACATAACTAATTCACCTTTTTCAAAAGAATTTGTGTTCTTCCGTCCATTTTTGTCTGCATTCTGCTTCTGCTTATCAAAAGCGGAAGCAAGCGCGTCTTTCACATAGCGTATTACAGCTTGACGTTGTAATACGAATTCATCTACTGCTTTGTTGGCAGTGGATGGGCTGTTTTCAGTGTCAGCAGCCATTGCTGCCGACACATATTCCGCATAAGCGGTTTCGGTTTCCGAAACTGCTTGAGTTTCTTCTGTAGTAACCGTTGAAGACTCATCAGTTTCTTCACAAGTTGCAGCTGCAGCTTGTGCATCGACTCGCTTTGAATTTGAGCGGGTCCCTCCCCCACTTAGATTTGGCGTACCGCCAAGTAAAGCCGGGGTTCGTGGATGCCGTAAGGCATTCACGTAAAACGGTGTGTGCTTGGTAGAAGCATGCACCGAGTTGTTTATAGCAAACTCAGTGAGTGGTAAATAATCACTCCACTGCTCGAAGGCATGTGCGTAAGAACGCAGCATGTCGCCGAGAACGCGGTTAACGCGCTCAGTCTGCCCATCCGTTTCCGGATGGTCCGCGGTTGACATCTTCAACTGCGTGCCCAATAACGAGAACGTTTCTTGCCAGAAACGCCCTGTAAATCTTGGATCACGATCCGAGACTATGTTTTCCGGCATTCCGTGTAAACGGAATACCGTGTCAACGAATATCCGCGCCGTTTGCGCAGCGGTGACATTCGCTGACACTGCAGCAAGATGAACCATCTTACTGAAACGGTCTACAAAGACCACAATGCCTGTTTTCCGACTGTGATCAGCCGGAAGACCAAAGATAAAATCCATAGAAATGGACTTCCAACACTCTGTCGGAACCGGCAGAGATTGGAGGGGAGCCTGCGCGGACTGTGCGGGCTTGACGCGCTGGCAAATCTCGCAAGCGCGGACGTACTTACGTACCCATTTATATTGGTTACGCCAGTAGAAATCGCGTGCGAGAGAAGCATACGTCTTCTCTCGACCCTGATGCCCCGAAATCGGTGCATCATGGTACTCAAACAAAATTTGATGTTTGAGATCATCGTCGTTTGGAACGACAATGCGGTTTACATCATCTTGGTCTGTGCTGTAAAGCAACAGACCATCGTGCAATTGATAACGATGCACGCATGCGCGAAGGAACTCAGGGAGTTCCTTGCGTTTCCGATCTGATTGATCACTCAAGTAATCGATCAGTAGGCGAGTTTCCTCGTCGTTCTCGTACGCTTGACGTATTTGTCGCACAAGCGGCGAAGACAGATCGGTGCAGCGTATCGCGTTTGCACTGGTTGCTTCGGTTACGGACGGTTTCGTCTCGTAATCGGGGCTTCGTGATAGCGCATCCGCTACCACGTTCAGCTTTCCCGGTTTATACTCAACCGTGAAGTTGTATTCTGCAAAGAATGACAGCCAACGTGCCATTCTTTGAGAGATGTTCGGCGAATTCACGGCCGTGCGTAGTGACGCATGGTCCGTGTAAACCACGAAGGGT
>MIQA02009243.1:0-10795 GCA_001887855.2 Sclerospora graminicola | reverse complement strand
TTACGTCTGAAATTGAACTGTGATATTTCTATTTAAATATCACTTATGTAATGGCACCCCGTTACAATGTAGATAAGATAAGGAGTAACAATCAACAGCGTACCGAGGAAGGGTCCACGGGCGAGAAGAACACTTCTATAGCACAAAGCATACAACCGGAGGATGAACCACCAACAACGGGGGGGGGCTACGCCAGTCAGAAGTCTCCGACAAGACAAAACCGGTCAAACATACACCGATGGACCGACAACGAGAAAACACAAACCTACTTATCGAGGAGTCGCAGACAAAGAGGCGATTGGCGGAAATTCAAGAGATAATGAAAGAACAGGAGGGGACGGTAGACCTGTTTCCGTGGAAGCAGTACCAACCACCACCTGAGACGGAACTAGATTTCATTGATGCATTAATTGCTGTTCCGTAACAAGTTTATGTTGCGTCATGGTGCATCCACGTATTTGATGGCCGGGTTCCCCGCACCGCAGACAGTGCCTGTTCCCCCGCAAACCTGGGTGTTCCAATGTTAATGTCGTTCCACACCAGACAATTCGACGTACCTCCCCCAAGGCTTTCGGACATCCACCTGCTTCCACCACTATACTCCAATCTAGTGACGTCGCTGATAACGGGCCCCCTTGATCCAGCTCTTCGAAGAAGAATTCCACTGGAATTATCGATTTCAAAAACCCGTGAAACTTCATGATGTCGATATTACTGGTAATATTTCGCAACGTGATTACGTAATCCGAGTTGAACCCTCCGCTGTTACTCACTCCAAGTTCCTGTCGATCCCACCTTGGGTTCCTGGACGTGCACGTTACGCACTGATTTGTGGTAGGGTACTTGGACATCTGCATAGCGCTTAGCTACTGCCCTCGTCAAAAAGGCGAAAGTCAGACAATGCTGGGATGGAGAGTGCCTGATCGCCTTCACTTCTGCTAACATTTCCCATAAACGTTTGTTGTCCAATCCCCGTGCCGTCGCTGTCGTCGCGATGCTTTCCTGGATGCTTTTCGTACTTTGACACGCCTTTTTTATAAGTCCCTCCCCTGTCAGATCCATTGATAGACAACCTTCAACTTGCACTCTAATCGTTATCATGAGCCGGAGCCTGTCGTCCGACGTCATTTATCTGGCGTAAGAACTGAGGGAGGGTGCGCGTTAGGATCGTGCCCTCAGCTAAGCCTTGAACAATCTGCCACTCTTCTGCGCTCCCATCTCTAAAGTTTTTACCTTTTCGCCCTTGCCACTCTTTTCGGCATACCTGTATCAAAGTCTCTACCTGATCTTGGGAATAAACGTTAGGGTTGAACTTGAAATCCCCTTGACTCATCCTTGGCACCCTTGGCACCTTAACCTCACCTGTTACCTTAGATAACCATCCTTGGAGTACATTCTGCCCTTTTACCACCAATTCAACTTGACAGTTCCCGATTAATTTCGATAGGGTGGTCTCCAACGTTTGGTTTGATTTCCGGGCTAGGAAGCATGCATCAATGGCCTTCTGCTTCCACACTAGCCAGTTCAGCTTGTGGGTTACTACAAGTAGCTCGATTAAATCTATCAGTCTTTCTTGCTCGACTCGCGATAAAAGTGGCCACTTATCTGTTTTTTTTCATTACCCCGTCTCCATTTTTTGGCTGTTTGTACACCGCCTTGAACATCTCCTGTGTAAGGTCAAGCCATGTTTGTTGTCTCGGTTTCCTTTGAGACGCGTCAGACAACACCTGCTGCAATGCCTCTGCTAACTCATCTGGAGTATTGGGTCGTCGTGCTCCCCTTTCCGTGGACTCTACATTTTGGTTAACCGGCGTATCTTCCTCTTCCATACCCTCCTCACTGCTCTTCGAGGGAATCTGCCCCTCTGGTTTCATGTTATCATCTCCCACGACCACCGAAGTCGTTACCCGAGATCCATATTCAGCGTTACTCATTTCAGCTGGGCTGTCTTATGCAGGCATGGGGCTGTCCTGATCACCTGCCTCTCCGCTCGTCGTCTCTTCACTTTGCTGCGGTTCAGGAACTATCTCATCTACCATATGCGTTTGTTCTTTGACGGGTATGTTAGTGAGTTCCTTCGCCTCCCCCGGGTCCTTGTCCGGGGGTTCTTTATCTACTGACGGGCTAGTGCCCAGTGGGTTCATCAAGCTTAGCTTTAGTACTCGTGTACTCTGCGCGGGGTAGTCCGGATCCACCTAACTTGTACTCGTTTGGGGGTCTACTTGACAAAATCGGGACTGAAACTATTTGTAACCTAAACGTTATGTATATTGTTCTATTGTAATTGTCACATACCGGTATTGTCACATTTTGGCCTTGAACATTACTTTATCATACGGTTCGAACTACTCGACGCAACATGAAGTGACAAAATCAATCGCTGCTTACTCGTATCATAATAAGTAACCCGCGCCTTGGCAGACTTCCCAAGAGCGTACGCTTCGTCTAAGTTTTTAGAATTTAACTTGCTGCACTTACCGCTATGTATACGAGACCATATACGTTGTTATCGAGCGTGATAATAAACCGTAGTCGCCAATCTGGGTTTCTTGATAAACCCATGCACAATCAGTCCAATCGTCAATTCTTGAAATGAACAAAGCACAGACGCTGAGAGCCCAATCTTTATCGTCCAGAATGTCTTCTTCGCTCCCAAATTCGCATGCAGTACACGAGCGCTAAAATTTTCTCCAGCTCGTACTTCCTATGATCTTTGGATTCCTTGCTCAATAGGGAGAAATAACTGCAACCGAACTGATAGTTTTTTTGTGCTGGTACATACCCTGAATCTGGAATCGAGTAGCAATTTCCTCTCTATGGTGTCAGCCTTTGTATACACTCGTAAATCTAATGGTGATCACTACGAGACCGGAGGTACCGGGGTTGATCCCGAGACTGACCAACTTGGTTGGATGAAAAGTGAAGTATTCAATCAGCGTACATTATCATGAGGGAGAGACGAAAGCTATTATTTTCACTTCACATGTACATGAAAAATACGATACAGTTAGTGTCGCTACATTCTCACTGGCGTACTTGTGTCTTCACGTTTGTCTCTTGACTAGTGCATCCACATGTAATCTTGGTCGATCAGTCGTTCCCTTGTTTGTTCTATTCGTTGATTGCTTTTCAATGACGCTTTTTGTATTTGCTTCCTTAGTGGTGCTGGAACCCAGTAGCACTAGTCTTATTGCATTTAGAGGGTTTTGATCAATTTTATTCCTTGTTAAGCTTTGATTCCACTGCTTAAAACTATAGTAGCCCTATGACAACTCAAATGATGAAGCGACAATGCTCTACGACAACTAGTCATAGGAGATGCCTGGTATTGTGTTTTGACTCAAAGCACGGCTTTAAAGGCCGACCACAGCAGCAATGCCCTCGAAGCTCAACAGCGTATTGCTAATTGCATTCCAAGCTCGTTTTGCACCTAGTTGACTCCGATCCCTATACCATTCCAATGTCGTCTTGCGTCAAGAATCAGGCTGATACATCATGTACCTGGGAACGAGCCTTACGAGTCTTACGACGCCTGGCGATTATTGCTTCCCTGGCCTTAGCTTCTTCGATAAGTTTCTCCTGTTCTTTGTCTTCCAAGAAAATGCTGTACGCTTTCATAATAAATTCCAAGTATTGGTTATCACTGTCATTTTTGAAAAACTGATTTCGAATGTCTTTCACCCTTTTGTTTCTGGTGTACCAAGCTTCAAACAGGACATTCATCTTGTACAAAGCAAAATCTTTTTTTCTTTTTTTTGCTTCCGATTCTTCAAGTTTTTTTTCAGCTTCTTCGAGTTTTTCTCCAGCATCTTCAGGTTTTTCTTCAGGCTCTTCAAGTTTTTTTCCAGCTTCTTCAAGTTTCTCTTCAGGCTCTTCATGTTTCTCTTCAGGCTCTTCATGTTTTTTTTCAGCTTCTTCATTTGTTTTTCCACAGCCTCTTCAAGTTTTATTCCAGCCTCTTCAAGTTTCTCTTCATCCTCTTCAAGTTTTATTCCAACTTCTTCAAGTTTTACGTCAGGCTCCATTAACTCTTGTGCAAGCGTAATGACGGCCCTGTAATCGTTGATGTTAGGTTTGTACTCGAAGGTTTCCTTCGCTTCCGTTTGAGGATCAATCTTGGGTGGCTTAATGGTCCGTTTCTTTTTTTTACTTGTCTTTGTTTCTGGGCTTGTAAGCTTCTTGTCGTCAGTCTTCCCGGTTGACGTTTTGACAGCGTCAGTAGATTGTCTCATAAGTCTTTCCCAATCTTCCTTTAGCGCCTTCTCGAGCTCCTTTTCTCCCCGTTCTTTAGCAGCAGCAATTACCTTAGTCACAGCAAATTTGTTTTCTTTTTTACTGTTGAACCACCCGGCAAAGGTTTGTGGCGGCTTGTACACGTTGTAATATTCAATGTAGTTTAAGACCACTCCAAGCCATGAAACACTTTCGTCGGGCTGATTTAGATCCATTTCCTGTCGATCCAGAAGGCTATAGGGATCTGAAGCTTCGCTGTACCATTTCTCAATGAGGCTCGATTCGATCATTCCTGATTCAGCCTTCATTTTAAAATTGTACTTGTTGTTGTCTGTCGTTTTTCCTTTCCAAATGGCCTCCATGAGCTTTTTCTCTCCACCGAACACTGACATCAATGCCTCGATATAAGTTTCTTGACTGCGACCCTTTTCATTGAGGAGTGTAGCGTACCGCCCCCAAATCAAGAATTCGTTTTTGACGAAGGCGTTTTGATCGTGAGGTAATTTCAGCAAGTTAAAAAACTCAGCAGCAGATGTCTCTTTGGTAGCGTGCCAATCCAGCAGCTGAACCAAGAGCTCCTCTGCGTTTTTTTTCGTAGTGGGCTTTTGGGATGCACGAAAGAGTGCATTCGCGACCACATCTAGGTGTTCTTCATCCAAGAAGTATTTAATCGACGGCTTTTCCTGCGGTTTCGCCACGTAAGACATGATCAAAGCGTTAAGGTTCGGGTGTTCAAGAGTCTCAAGAACATCGCCACCAGCTTGCAACTCCTCGAACAACTTTTCTCCAGTCTTCTCCCCTCCACTTTCCACGGTTTTGGCGCCTGACACCGATGCCTTCTCCACGATACGAGCTATTTCCTCAGCAACAGGCATTCTCTCTTCGACGTCATCGTTTACAGTCTTAGAAACTCGAAGGATCCTCTTGGCTGTTGCATCACTTCGCTTCTCGCCTACGAAAAAGTTCTCTCGTGTCACTCTCGAAGTCTCGCCACTTTCGATACAAACAATAAGGACCAGAACAGCCAACCAAATGGGTGATGATGACGCTGCCATCGCTTGCCACTCACTAGCTGGATATTGTTCAATAGGCAGCAAATTGTTCTATGATTCGATCTTACCGAGCTATAGGGTACCGTTTACGGAATCAAGAGCTGAATTTATGCTCCTAAAGCCCTAGCATCAACATTTCTGATCCCCAGTTCTGGTCGTCCGTGTTCCATTCGTCAAAAAAAGTACGTGTCCATGCAGAATTTTCCCCTAAAATCATGACAGCATGGCCTGTGCGCTCCTGAAAGCTGCCCCTAACGTGATAGAGATCGTCGTCCAAATTCATGCCTGAAAAACGTATAGAAGTTGGAGCCGGAATGCCCACCGCACTGCGCTTCCAACGCGATCTGTGGCAGGCTCATCACGTCGCAGAAGTCGCAATCCTCAGTTTTCGGTAGGTTTCAGTATTAAATGCAAAAATGTAACAGAGTACGATCGACATGTGGAGATTATGGTGATGATTCCGGATGAAGGGACGTCTACAAACAAAAACAGCCACGTGTTTGGCTACGCATCAACATCGTTTCACAAGATGTACACAGTAGTTCTAAATTTGCACCCATTGCCCCAGATCACGCTACGGATCTGGGTTTAGAACTACCATGCAAGCACCGAGTGAGGCCCCTGGGCTAAAAGACGACCCGGGTATAAACCCGGACCCAGACAACCCGGGGACAGAAAGTAATGAGCAACAAGAGGGAGAGGTGAACAACCCCACAGCGGACACAGCAGGGAAGGAAGCGGCGCCGATAACGGAGGAAGCCATGGCGCTCGAAGCCGCTGGCTCACTTGAAGTTGAGAGGAAACGAGCAGAACAGGTGGGACATCCGGTATTACTGGTTTCAACTAGTGCCACTATTCCTGAGATCAGTAGTACAAAACCGGTAATACCGGATGTCAAACCTGATTTATCGAAAGAAAAATCATTGGTAACACAGGTAAATCCAGTACAGGGGGAAGGTCGGGCAGGGAACCAGAGCATCTGGGCTATGGAGGCGGCAGCCCCGCAAGGACCGAAGTGCATGGCTTCAGCACTCCACATGGCGTTGACGGGAGCACGGACGACGATGCCTAGAGTACACGCATGGTTGGAACTGATGCAAGAGCTGTTCACGAAGATTTACGTAAAAGCGAAAGGGCCAGGGACGCGTTTGTCCGATGCGGCGAAACGATTGCCCAAGCTAAAGAAATTTGAAGCGGAACGTATGTTGGACCTTTTCGAATTGATGGTTGTGGATGTCGAAGTGGATTGGGAAATGTGGCGTAACGAAGTAATTGGGGCGGCTTTATTGGCACAACGTTCGGCGCAGCCGCTGGAGAGCATATTGTGGAGATCCATAGGACAAGCGAAGGTAAAGAAGGCAGGACTTGCACCACCTATGTTGACAGGTTGGAAGAAGAAAGTTGCAGGTTTATACGCATGTGAACCGAAGGAGACAGTTGAGCAGAAGATGTTTGTGTTCAAGAAGACGGTGTACTCGGCAGATGAAATCGAGAAGTTACGAAAAGTTTGTGAAACCGATTACGGGAAATTTGCGCCGATGAAAGTACGTGAAGGAACGCCTGATGAGTGGAAAATTGTGCAGGGCCTAGTGGAAGGCACGATAATCGCCAGACAGATGCCGCAATTTATCCGACGAATTATGAAGACGGAAGAACAAGTGAAGTTAGTACAAACAATTCGAGCCCAAGTGGAGGGTTGTTTGATAATGGATTTACGTGGAGAAAGTGTGATTAAAGAAGCGTTTTTAAGCACAAAATGCATCCAAGAAAGTATTTGCACTGCGGCGTCTACTCGGGGGTCAGGATGTGCTGCCCTATGGAAGATGATTACGCAAGTCAAGAACATCAGTTACGATCGAGCAAGTCATGCCTTGTACTTTCACTTTTTCACAAGGGACATGGCTAGGAAGTTTGAAAATGAGATTGTGCCTTTTCATAGGTATGACCACAAGGTTCGAAATCTACACCAAGCTGTTCAATCACATAGTGGGTCAGCATGGGACAAGCAAGTTGATGACAACGGAGAAGCGTATGGACAAAAGGGATTCTACACGTGTGTACTCAAGAATATTACAAGAGCAGTGGACCTACTGAAATTGTCTGCCTTCTTACGAAAGCTACTGGGAATGGAGTTTCAATTGAACGACTTGGATACAAATGGACCACACTCCGATACCTCCACCTCATGGGAACTAGTTGTGGAATCGGATGCCTGCCCGAAGGTTCTCTTGGGAATTAGGCGAATTTTCTGGGGTCAGACGATGTTGGTGATGGAGCACCCATCCATGGGTGGCAGAAGACAATGTTTGCGTTGCGGGGAATTGGGACATCCGATGAGGATGTGTCAGACGTCCATGGAAGAGCTAATGAAATCGAAGTGCATTCAAGTAACTCCGGAAGAGTATCAGAAGTTTTCGATCCAGGCACCAACATTTCGCAGTATGGAGGAGCTCAGAGCTCAAGTGGAAGCGGTGCGAGTGACTCAAGAAGAAGAGTGTAAAGAGGAAGTTGAAGTGGATAATTCTCTCCCGGGGCAGGAACATGTGATGAAAGGAGATCAGGCCACTTCTGGAGAGAAAATGCAACCAACCGTGCAAGCAGACACAAAACGAACCACTGAAGAGAAGGGATTGACCAAGGCAGAAGCATCTCCGGCGTGGACGACAGTGAGACGCAAGAAAACGAGTAAAGATAAGAATCGACGTGAACCGTCAGGGGAAGGACAGAACGTAGCCCAAGGGGCAACAGCATCCAGTCTCAAAATGGCGATTGATAAGGAACAGACTGCGAGTCAGGCCTCGAATCAGCGAGCAAGTACCAATGACAACAGTACTGTATCGGATGATGGATGTGATTCAAAGGAGGAAGACTCACCAAAACGCGGGGAGATTGCAACAAGTAAATTGGAGGAATTATCGAATATGACTGCAACGAAACTGCTAACTAAGGAGAGTAAGGTCAAGACGTACTTAAAGTCAGTGCTTAAAGACGTGGAGGAAACAGAGGGATCGATCGTTTATTCGGCACCAGCCTACAGCGATTCAGTGGGGCAAGATGACTTAACCACTATACCCGAAGTCATTCGATTGTTAGATCTCGAGTCAGTGCCGACACCTGCGACTGGTAATTGCCAGATGTTTGCAGTTTGTCAGGCACTGGCTAGTTCAAAAGAATTGGTTGATAAAGCACCGTTACTGGAGGACATGACGAGGCACCTAAAAGAAGGGTGCTTAGCGAGGGCGCTGATGGATTTTGATATCAAATTTCCTCCCGGGACTCGGAAACCAACGCTGATTGAGCTGGGAAGGGGTTATCGGCGGATTTCCCCTAAAGAATCCAAGAAACGATTCATGACGTATCTGCAGGAATTTTCGGAAAGTGAGTCTGGGATCTCGGAGATCATACCCCGAAATGTGTGGGGTAGTACCGACACCCTCAAGACTGTTAGTACTCTATTGCAGCGTGACATTTTCGTATTAAGTCATCCACCGAGTGAGAAATTTCCTGGTGTGCAATATTATACTCCAGAAACCAGGAGGTTCCAAGCGAAGTCCTATCAAATGAGTGGAGAATACCCGATGATGGTGAAGGACTTCTATGCCAAGATGCGAGTGTTTTTAGCATTGTCGGAGTCAGAAGAGAAAGAGCGGAAACGACCCCTTATATTGAGGTATGGGGGTCAACATTACTCTGCCATCTTACTAGGACGCCGCAAGCTTCAGGAAGAAGATGTATCCATGGAGCGCAGTAGTGACGAGGAAGATTTTGATGACGAGCATCACTCGACATCACAACAGCAGGCAAATTTAGATTCGCCCAGTGGAACAGGAGACGGCAACGAATCAGCCGATTTAGAGGACAGTGGAAATGATTCTACATCAGTAACATGCTATCAATCGCCGTGGGATCCCGATGATTGGGATGGGGATTTTGAAGACCTGCTTCAACGTTTACAAGGTCCGACGATTCACCATGGACTCAAATGTGAAATTACGGAAATAATTCTGACGAAGGATCCCCGGATGTGTGAACTTCTTCACTTTCTCACCGAGACAGTGGGAAAGCTGTCACTGCCAGAACAAGAAAGCTTATTGGAGGCGGACTTGAAGGATCCAGAAGTACGCAAATTTTTCCTTCAGAAGTACCAAATATCGGAACCCATTTTGAACCAGTGGGTCGAGAAAGTCTGGCAAGATATACAGCCAGAGAAGGAGTGTCTACTTCTTTCGGATGGGTCGCCTTCCAGCTCGGAATATAAGCCGTCTGAAGGCTCTATTAATTCCCAAGACGTGGTTGATTCGGATGGGGCTGGCTGTCCAACAACGAAACGGGTCTGCCGCCGAGATTTTCCCGAAGAAAAAGCAGAAACTAATGAGGGCCAATTAGTTGCGCGGGAACTGATGGATGACTATGAAGATGAAAATCCTGATGTGGTGATGGATACGTTAACTATTGATGAATTTAAAACTGCGTGGCATACATTGCTTCCCCAATGGGAGGAGCAAACTGGAATACCGTTTCCTTTAGTGAGTTCCACCAAGACTTTATGGATTAAAGCAGCCCAAGCAGACTCGAACCGGTTATTACATATGATAAAGGATGTGCCTGAGGCACATTACATTTTGGATAGTGTTCATTCAAGTGTCCTCGTAGAACTGACGAAGCACTGGCGAGAACAGTGCTGGTTAGCGGTAATTGAAGCGGGCAAGCGAGAAGGCCTGGCTGATATCCAACCAGCATGGTTTGAGGCATGGGAACATCGAGTTTTGGTGATGATTGGGTCCGGACAACGTACAGCAATCCTAAACAGCTCACAGGAATGGACACGGCTTCGAAAGATTGGATATGGGGGGAACGATATACTGCAGCTATTAGCGCCTCGGAAGGTACCTCATCTCGCAGCAGGAATGCTCTGTGCCCACTTATTCGCAGAACAGATCGCGGCATTGGTTGGAGCGGATTATACACCAACAGATACAATTCTAACGTTGTTGCAACGACATTTGGAATTGGTACGACGACGACCACTGTATGCGACAACTATCGAGGGGTTGGAGAAAGGGAAACCGGAAGCCTGGAGGGAAGTGTATTGTTACTTTCACGCGCGACAACCTTTACAAATAACGAATGGTGATGAAGACTTGTTGAATGAGTCGGGCCCTAGCGGGCCCGACCAGTATTAAGGGCACCGCACCGGATAGGCATGACAATCATTCCTACTTTAATCTTAATTCACTGGACATATTTACCAAATTTCATTTATTATAGGATATGGAATATAAGTCTGAGACGAAGCAAGACGGGAGTGATAAAAGACACATCTCGCATACATTTATAAGTCAAAATGTGCGAGGCTTTGCGTTGAAAGATGTAATTGCGTGGATGTCAGTATGGAGGAGAGGATACCCAGATCATCCGGCACAGTTTATTATGTTGCAAGAAACGCATGTGTCCACAGCGGATGAATGGAAACAGTTGGCTAGACACTGGGCATTATTGTGGGGAGAAGG
>MIQA02009242.1:0-23897 GCA_001887855.2 Sclerospora graminicola | reverse complement strand
AGAGTACCCAACACTCGCCCCTAGTCAGCCATAACTTACGCCGTCTGTCGTGTGGTAGTGCCATTACTTCCACCGCTCTTCCCACTGGCACCGTTACCAACTGACCTAACTTGAGGAACTGGACGTGGGCACCATATAAGGGCCGCCGGCCGGCGAGCTGGATTTGCACCTCATCCGGTAACGTCAATGTTCCATGCGATAAATCCAATCGTATGCCGGCTGGGACCATAAAGTCCATCCCCAGAATTGCATCCTGCTCGGCTAGCTTACCCACCCAGGCGGTAAAGTAATACACCAGATACCCAGCCAACGTAATCTTAATTCTTGTTCTTCCTTGGGTCATGTATGAACTTTCTCCAATGCCAATACATTCCTGCCGCTTCGTCTCGTCTATTTCACACCCCACCTTACGAGCAAAGGTGGTGTCAACGATAGACACTTCTGCGCCAGAGTAAAACAGCATGGTAGCCTTCTGGTTAGTAATTTTGCCATCCGCCTTGGCTTGCTTGAACCACTTATCCAGTGAATGGTATTTCCAATAATCTCGCGACTCGCCGGGTAACAGATTCAATTCCATAAGCGTTTTTTACGCATGCGTCGCTACAGGCACTGCGATTGGTCAGATGACAAGTACAAAAAGAGGCGCTCGACGCAATGGGGTGAAGAAGCTGTTAAATGGCCAATCAGCATTACTCTTGAGCGATCTTGGCCGTCTTGGGTATGGTAGATCAATGGAAAGTCTCTCCGCCGAAACTGACCCAGTCGTCTGCCTCGGCAGGATCGAAAACAGGAAAACGTCCACCCAGATCTAACCCATCCCTGGTCGGTTCGGATCTTTCTTCGATCACCCCCAAACGGAGAAAATGGGGAGAATCCTCCCTCCTGCACCAATGTAATTTGGGCAATTCTGCTAGTGAACGGGAACTTGAGTCGGACAGCGACTCTGAATTACTTACAATGGAGGCAGCCGCAGTATCCCCACTCGCTTCCTCGGCGCAACCTGGTTCTACACCTTACTCGACATCCGGCTCTGCAGATGACTCGCCATCCGGCTCCAAAACTGGCCCTCCATCTGGCTCGGACGTGGGTTCAGATCCGTCCTCCCGTGAGTTCGAGTACGATGACGATGAAGATGAAGACAGGGACTACCCCAACAAGCAGGTGTGTGCCGCATTGTCCCGCTCTCGCGCGGACATCCGACGCCGCCTCTTGAGTCCTAGTGACCGAGCGGACTCTTATCCGGTTCCCGATCAAGACATTGGTTTACAGACCCCACCGCCAGCTGGTTTTGGCTCCGGAGAATACGAGCCTGCTCATCCGTCTTTACCTCCCAACGCCACCGTCATTTCGACCTTCCAGGACACCTCAAATTACGAGACAGCTAACAATTCCCCCGATTCCATGAGGAAGACCAAGATGAAGAACGGAAAAAAGAAAAAGAGGAGCGGAGGAGGGGCAAGATAAGGAAGAGGAAAAGGAAGAGGAGATTGAGGATGACATCCCCGATCAGTGGTTGCATCACAACCTGGAATAATTGAGAGAATCTTCCTCCAAGGCCTCCGCCAAAACTCGGCCACCGGCTCCGGCAGGGTCCCGTTCCGAAAACCGACCTGTTCGACCTGCAGTCAGGTCCAAGATCCGGCGGAGCTCTCCGGCTCCTGCGACGCCTCATGACAAGCTTACGCTTCTGTGGTTACCCGGTGGACGCTTCCTTGATGAGGCGGATCGGTCCGACATCCAGACTTGGCCGGTCGAGCAGCTAATAAACTTAAGTCTCGCCGATGTTTCCAGTTCCCAACTTGCTCACTCTTTATCCCGTCCACTTTTCTGGATATTCCCTCCGTCTCTCAAGTCGCCTCCACCAACAGCTTGTTGCCCCGACATGATGAAATCAGGTGAGGTTGACAAGCTAATGAAGAATAAGCCTTGGGAAATCTTGGCCACTGAGATGCCAGATATGGGGCTTCCGTCCAGCCCGTGGTTCACCAATTTCTGAGCAAAGTTCCGGAAATTCGTTACGGCCCATGCTCAGTCCATCTGGGAATCTACCCATTTTTTTGTTATTCTCCGCGGAAGATCGGCGAAAAGATCTGTCCCTCAGAATTTATTTCGCCGCCCGGAAGAATCGGCGTGGTCGGGCTTCAGATGCGTGGGTTCGTTTGCGTGCGATTGTCTTGGAGGGCATCAGAGATGGCGCCTGTGACCTGGAGCTGTTCTTCTCCCCTTTTATGTTCCATCTGGCGAACCGAAAAGTTGAACAGAGGGGAAGGTTGGTAGAAGGCGGAAAATGGTATCCTGGCCTAGGTGCTCCGGACTGGACTACCTATCTTTCCGGATCCTTGCAAGATATCGACCGGCAAGCTCCTTGGCGCAATCAATATCGCAACCGTCCCTCCGATCATCCTGGATTTCGAGTGTCCCGGCTCCGCAATAAGTATAATCGTCCATAGTGATGAGCAACCTGACTCGTTTAACCCTTTCCTTTCTTTGTCCCCATTTTAATATATCCATCCATGCTCAATTTATCCCTTACTTCATCCTTCACTTCGGCTTGTTAACCCCGGTTGGTCAATGCCCGATCGGCTGAAGGTCTACCTAGAGGGATCTCCTGTCGCTACAGGGCGTCTCCTGATCCGGCTGGGTCTTCCCAATCCTGGTTGTCATACTCTTCTTCTCCAAAATGGTTGGATCCTGGTGGGTGGATTTCGCACTTGGCGGCCCGCCCGATTATCTCCGGCAGCCTATTCATTTCCACTAACTCACCTAACATACACGGATCCGAAACAGTGATGCTGACCTGATCGCGCGTGACCAATGTGGCCAGAGGGTCGTCACTATTGTTCTCTCGTTTGACATAATACAATTCATGTTCCGTCCATTTCCGCAGGGCCGACATAACCCGATCATTCAAAAGTCTTAGTCGGGGGGCCTTGCAGTCTATCTCCCCAGTGATTTGTCGGATCACCAGATTGGAGTCACCGCATATGATGATCCGCCCTTGCCTGTGGCCTGCCAGCAGATCTAGGCAAAGTAAAAATTCTCGGTACTCTGCTTCATTCACTGTTATGCCAGGCGTGAAATCCAAAGCAGCAGTGACCCCTTTCCACTCGGGCAGCTTCCACAAAATAGCACTATAGGCCCCTACTCCCTTCTTTACGCTTGCTGACCAGTCAAAGCTCAGAACCATCACTTCTTCTGTCGGTCCCACTTTGTTGATGGCGGTAGTGTGATGGATTGTCGTGGCTGCTTTCGGGGTATGGCTATCAGCGCTTCCTCTACTTTTGCCCTTGGGGTGATGCTGGCCGCTAACGTGCCCAGTATCTCCTCTTCTCCTTTGGTGCACTTGATCAGTTCTAGAGACCACTGAGAGGAAAGGGCCCTTTCCAAAATTTGTTGTGTGTGAGGATCGAACCCACTACCTCTGACTTACCAAGTTGATACAACGCAGCCCATCTACCCAGCCGGCCATCAATTCCATTTGTCGTAAGAATACATGACAGGGTCGACAGTCTGCATAATATTTTAATAAGGCGAGACACCAACATAGTGTAACACACATGCAGAATCCGTAGTAAAGCCAAAACTTCTTTTTCCCCTAGCCCATAGTTAACTTCGTTAGCCTTAAGAGTCCGGCTAGTGAACGTCACAGGACAATACACTCCGTCATGATCCTGCACAAGGGCAGCTGAGATAGCCCACTTGTTATAATAGATGATGACCACAAGA
This sequence comes from Sclerospora graminicola, assembly GCA_001887855.2. Taxonomy (NCBI): domain Eukaryota; phylum Oomycota; class Peronosporomycetes; order Peronosporales; family Peronosporaceae; genus Sclerospora; species Sclerospora graminicola. Next base: position 20,171 of record MIQA02009242.1, on the reverse strand, counting down.
ACCTTATTAACATCGAAGTGCTTCAGGACTGGTGTGGTCGCCATCTTTGCTTTCAGCATACCGAAGGCCACCAATGCCCTGGTCGGGTGGTCATCTGGTACTGGAGTTGGGCAGCCGACTGCCTGTCTGGGTGGACGGGGGCAGCATCTCATTGACCAAAATAGTTGACCCTGGCATCATATTATTGGCAGATATATATGACCCGGGCAGCATATCATCGGCTGATATTGCTGGCCCGGTCAGCATGTCTCCTTGCCGATCCAGCTTTCTCAACTTGTGGTAATCCACATCCCGTAGCTCATACAAAACAGCAGCATAGACCGCGAAATCCTCAATGAAACGGCTGTAATAATTCAAACTGCCCAAAAAGATAGCATGGCCTTCAACGACCTCGGGAAAGGCAGATTACTCAAAGACTCCAAATCCTTCGGATTAGCTTCTAATCCGGCAATCAAAACCTGGTGACCCAAATAAGTCACCTTAGTCTTTCCCCAGAATATATCCACCACACTAATCGAAAGATTCCACTTTTCACACGTAATCATCAACTTTTCCACTTTTTCACATAGTAAATCCCAAGTATTCGCCGTCACGAGAATGTCATCAACGTAGGACCGCCGCCCCAAAACCGAAAATTTTGGGTCGGGGTCCGGGTCACCTTCGGCGAACGCATCACCGCCCAGGGCAGGATCTTGGTCCGCCTTGATCTTGAAGTGTCCATAGAACGCGTTATCTATTAGCCGCTGGTAAATCTGCGAGGTATTTGTTTGGCCAAACGGCATCCGGTTCCACTCGAACAACCCGAAGGGCGTCACGAACACAGAGATCTCCCGAGCACGATCGGTCATAGACACCCAGGATCCACTGGCCATGTCCAATGAGCAATACCACAAAACTTTATCCAAATCCTCCAGCAGGTCGTTTATCAACGGCATCGGGTAACCATTAGCTTAGTCAGCCGGTTCACCAGCCGGTAGTCGATAGACAACCTTATATCCACCCCATTCTTCTTAATAATGATTACGATGGGCGACGCCCATGGCGAGGGAGACGGCTTGATTATCTTGGTGGCCAGCAATCCCTTGATGAGCTCCGACAGCTTTTCCCGATACTAGGGGGCAACTCTCCGGCACCTGTGCGCTACCGGCTTGGCGTTACCCATATCGATGTCGCATACCGCTTCATAGGCGGCCGGAGGAAGTGCATTTCCTGGGCCGATCACCAGGTGTTTCCTTTTCCATATGATATCCTTTAGCCTGCTGATCCCCTCCGGGGTGCTCACATCTGGGTCTCCGACTTGTAGATCGTCGACAGTAACTGCTGGTGGGCAGGGAGTCACCTCAGGTAGCACCGCCATCTGATCCTCCATGCCTTCGACGTATAGATCGCCCCTTTCATGAATGCAGACCTGGTCAGTTTCGGTTAGTTCCGAATCCGGATCAGGTGAATCCCCATCCTGGATTGCTTCGGCTAATTTCGGATCCGGATCAGGTGGATCAGTCGATCCACCACCAGCTAATTCCGAATCCAGGTCAGCCGGATTGGTCGATCCACCTCCGGCTAATTCCGAATCCAGGTCAGCCGGATTAGTCGATCCGCCTCCGGCTAATTCCGAATGCAGGTTAGCCGGATCAGATCATCCTGCTCATCGGACCGGCCGGCATCGGAGGTGACCACACATGTGACTCTGCCTTGTCTTTTCTCCTGATCCTGTCGTTCGTCTGTCTTGGGCGGTGGACAAAACTAGTTCAACGACAGGGGCAAGAACTCTGCCAATGCGTTTAGCCGGATTCGGTGACGGCCGGCTCCGCATCAATATCCTGGAAGGGGTCCGGTACTCTGGTTTAGCCACCATTGGAGTCTCGTCCTCTTTCACTACTTCCTCTTCGCTGACCAAATCGGTGGTTGCCTGAAAGGACAGGTTTTGTCACTCGACATAGCGTCTTGAGCCAATAGTGACATAACCCGGCCGGCGGGGCACCTTGTCCTCGGTCATCCACATTCCAATGAAGACATCTTCATGCAAGGTGGGGGGCGTTTCCGAGATATTGGTCACGCTTATGTAGTTGAGATGACCATCCCATTTGACAAACGAGGGTACCCAACACGCCCCTTGTTAGCCATAACTTACGCCGCCTGTCGTGTGGTCGTACCATTACTTCCACCGCTTTTCCCACTGGCACCGTTACAAACTGACCTAACTTGAGGAACTGGACGTGGGCACCATATAAGGAACGCCGGCCGGCGGGCTGGATCTGCACCTCATCCGGTAACGTCAATGTTTCATGCGATAAATCCAACCGTATGCCGGCCGGGACCATAAAGTCTATCCCCAGAATTGTATCCTGCCCGGCCAGCGTACCTACCCAGACGGTAAAGTAATACACCAAAGACCCGGCCAACGTAATCTAATCTCTTGTTCTGCCTTGGGTCATGTATGAACTTTCCCCAATGCCGATGCATTCCTGCCGCTTCGTCTCGTCTATTTCACACCCCACCTTACGAGCAAAGGTGGTGTCAACGATAGACACATCTGCGCCAGAGTCAAACAGCATAATAGCCTTCTGGTTATTGATTTTGCCATCCGCCTTGGATTGCCTGAACCACTTATCCGGTGAATGGTATTTCCAATAACCTCGCGACTCACCGGGTAACAGATTCAACTCCATAAGCATTTCAGACCGAGAATATTCTTCCGTCTATATACTGCTCACCAGGAAGGGGTCAGCCGTGCTGCCCGGGGACCGGATGACGTAATTATCAAACTTACATGTATTGTCGGTTACGCTTTGCTTTGCTTCTGGATATATCCTCCTTACCGACATATGCATAGATACTAACACTAGACCGCTCGGCTCGAACCAGATTCCAACCTGGGAGAGCGATCTAGTTTAACATATTTTCCACCCCGGGCGGCAACATTTCAGCATGCTTGGTCGGGACGTACCACTTCTTCATCTGGTTGTAGAATTCTACAATAGGGCACAGTCCCGCCTCGTGCACTCCCCCGCAAGTCTTGCAGGTAAACAAGCAGTGTTCCGCCGGATTTCCTTTCGCACTTCTTGCAGGTCAGCCGCTTCCAACAGCTCCGGGCGTCATGCTTGATAAACCCACAGTGGGTACATTTGCGCCTGGAGTAACCCTGGTCTGTTCGAGCCGGAAAACCCTTCGGCTGACTGGACCCAGCTGGCAGCCTGGATGGCTGACTGGCTTCCGCCGAGAACAGGTACCGGTACTGCTCCTCCTCGGACTCGCCCCCGACCGCTGGTACTCCTCTTCCGAGCTAGTTGCATCCGACTCTCGGGTGACCATGCGGACGGCTCGGGCCGTCCTGGAAGATGGCGGCCGGCTTCCTTGATCCGAGTTAAAACGGGACTTGAACCGGCCAGTTCCAACTGCCGCCTTGGGGCCTCGCTTCTTCGCTCTTTGGTAGGTGCGCAGCGTCAATTCCAGCTCCGTGGTATTCTTCAATCGCAGTAACGCCAGCTGGTCCGCCAGCTCCCGATCGTCCAACGTGCCGATAAAATGCTCCACATGTTCACGAGCGGCTTCCGACCGGCTGGCATCTTCTTTAACCGGTATATTCGCCCTCATGCCAGCGACATTTAGGCGATGGAGATACTCCAGAGGGGTCTCATCCGCCCGCTTCTTGGTGTGGAAATATTGGCGCGCCACCGACATTCCAGATCCACAATATTGTTCTCCGAACGCTTCAGCCAATCCCTTCCAATTAACTCGGACTTCCCGGCTGAGCTGTTGGATCCAGGTTTTTGCTGGACCTTTCATCAAGTCTCCAAAGATCAGGCACTTCTCATAGTCCGGCGTCCGGTCTCTGAGAAATGCCGACTTCGTCTTGCTCAGCCATCCTCGGGCTTGGTCCTCGTCCATGTCTCGTCCAGTGAAATCCTTTAGCTCGGACGTGGCTGACATCCGCACCCTTGTAATCGCTCCTGAGTCCGGATCAAACGCTTGGGCCGAGGCCATGTTGGCTCGGCGAGCCATCCCCAGGTCCAGGTCATCCGGATCGTAGTGGTACTTGGCCGACTTGACGGATTCCATATCCACGTCGCTAAGAGACAGCTTCCTATTCGTTGGCCGCCGTCCGGTTCGGCGACCTGTCTGGCGGCTCGGCGGGGCGGCATGAGGTTCACTCTGCTTGGACTGCACCGACTCCATGTCTTCGTCACTCGGCTCCCTCGCATAGTACTGGACTGGCTCGGGCGCCTGCGTTCCACGACGAGCCGGCTGGTCCGGTGACTTCGGACTGCCGCGGCTGGCACTCAGCCGACGCTGCTCTTCCAAGTATCGTTCCATCATCGCCGAAAACATGTTATGCAGGTGATCCGGCACTTGAAGGCTCTCCTGAGGGTCGGCTTGAGGGGCGACTTGGGGGGCGGCTGGGCTGCCAGATCGACATTCCTTATCCGTCCATCCGCGTTTTCCTCCTTCGGCTCTGGATCCGCCGTCGCCGTCCGGGCCTGTACGCTATACTGACTGGTCTTCTTCCGCTCGGGCGTATCCGGATCCTCACGTCCTCCAACTCTCATGGCCGTCGCCACACGCGCTGCTCCCCTTTGGCCAAGCGTCATACGGGTAATTCCCACCGATGACTCGGATGCCCGCTTCCGAGGGGGCAGACTCGTACGGAGAACAACCCGAGTGTATTCCGGCCGGTCTGCTGCTGCCGGCGGCGTGGACGGCGCCACTCCAATCGTGGCTGTCATCTTCTTCGACGGAGAAGAGCTCACTAACGGTACCAAGCAGTCGTTTAGTGCGCTGAATGCCTCCTTCAACTTGTCCACCTTCCGATCGAAAAGCTCGTTCGGGTCGAACAAGCCGGTGTTAATGCCGGCTTGTTTGAGTTGATCGAATAGTCCTCTAATAAGGGACACGTGACCGTCTGAGAGGGCTGGGGGAGGAGACGGGACCTTTTAATCCGCCTAGGATTTTCGGCCGTGTTATCTTCAGCACCCTATCCGTCCGCAAGAATTGCCCCAACTCGTGAAGATGGCGAGCACGCTCCAGGTCTGTATCCGTAACCTTCTGTGATAGGCCGTCCAACTTTTCTTCTTCTTCTTCTTCGAAACGCGGCCTATCTTTGCGGGTTGGATAATCCGATTCCTGCCAATCCGGTCTCTTTAGGGGTAGGTTGCCCGGATCGAGACTTGGTCCCGATCCGGCCAGCTTCCCACTCCGGTCGTATCCGACTTCCGATTCTTGTTTCCTAATTTTTTCTTCTTTGATATCCATAATATGCATTTGTTTGTTAGGATCATGGTCGAAACCATGATCCTTCCTCGGACTATGGTGACTTGCACCATAATCCTATCCGGCTCCAGCCGGGGTATAGCGGCCGGCACGTACAGTGAGTAGTACCGTAATCCGCCCCGGCGAGAGCCTCTAAGGGTCTAACTTCTTCCGAACTCCCCCAATCCGAGTCGACCATCGCATCCTTCCATCTTCAGCAGCATTGGGGCGATATGCCTTCCCCCAATGCACCCAACACAACATCTTCAACAAATTTGACAGGTTTAGGCCTTTTGCCCACTAGGGACTCGCGGTGATACCCAGGGTCACCAAGAGATCCGGGCACGCGCACCATTGTGGTGTAGTGGCTCTCAGAAATTCTTCCTCAGATGCGAACACCCACGGGGGTCCCAGATGACTGACTGTCGGAGGGGGTTCTCCGTCCATCCGAGTCATGATCCGATCCGGCATCCGGCCGGCTGGATCGGTCACTTCCATCACCTTGGTGTTGACGACTTGGATATCCATGTTAAAAGCTCACCTTGTGTACCCGTCAGCACTGGCGGTTGCGCTCTCTTGATAGACCCTAGGGCGAAAAGTGTAAAGTCAGTCGAATAAGGAGACGAGGGTTAGGACTAGGGGTAGCTCCTGGGCGGAAATCTTCACCGGGAGCTCGACTGGCAATATTCTTGAAAACTTTGTATACTGCGAGGGCTGGACCGAGAATAATCGATCGGCCAGCCAAACCAATGACAATGAAGGGTAATCAAACGGTGTACGTAAAGGGGAATCCAAATATAACTCCACAATCTTCCACAGAAGGCCAAAACGTTACCACACTCTCCTAATACTTGATATAACCGTGTTCAAAACACGGGCGACTTGAGGTGAGTATACGCAACGCCGCGACTCCCGGTCAGGGGACTTCCGGTGGGTACTTTAACCTTCCCCGGGCAAACCAATAGCAGCAAGAGGGGACCTTGTAAGCCCTCTGCTGTGAACCAATGAAAGCGACTTGTGTCTAAGAAAGCGAAACGTATTCTGATTTTTAGCCTATGTCCAATGCTCCCTTTTGTGTAACCTACCCCAAATAGCCCGGCTGGACAGTTATGTGTCGTACCTGAAGTAGCCCGGTTAACTCCGATCGGATGCTCTTCTGTGTACCGGTCCGGCCGATACACCAACCCCAGTTGGTACCAACCCGGACGGTACACCAACCCCAGATGGTACCAGCCCGGCCGGTACACCGAACTCAGCCGGATCGGCCGGATGGCCATCCATCTACGCTCACTTGGCCGCTGGCGTTAGCACTTCCTTGGTAGCTCTACATCCGATTCTGGTCCTTCCTCCGTCCTCTGAGAAACTCAACCTCCGTCAGGACCCTTCGCCCATACCTTCCGACCAATCCGCCCTTCGGTTGTCCACCATCCGACGTCATCCCGTTCGCCTGGTCCGCTAGCCCAACTACCCAAGTCTCGGCCACACCCATCTGGCCCGATTCCAGGCCTGGCGCCGTCCTCCCGCTGGTAGATACGCTCGGCGACAGCCATCCGGTATCTATGCCCTTGGTCCACATTTCCGCCAATCAGAAGGCGCCCTCTGGAAAGTACTTCACACCTCCCCATCAATTAATTCACAAGTCACTTTACCACAGCCGCGCTGAGTCTTGTCACAGCCGCACAACGGTTGAGGCACGAGCCCACTACATCTTTCACACTTCGACCCTCCGCTGTCCCTATGTCCGGCCACGAAGACACCCACACAGACCCATTGTCGGGACACTCCCCGACGCCTACGAGGCCATTGGTAGGCTGCTTAGCCGCCCGCCCTGCTGGCCTAGAGCGTCGTCCAGGGCAGCCCGAGGTGACTACCCTGAAAGCTCAAATCGCTGCTCTGACCGCTCAGGTAGCTTGCCTGGAGAAGGCGAACACCGAGTTGACTCTGACCGCACGGCTGGCTGATCATCAGGCAGATGAAGCCCGGGTCCGGGAGGTGCTGTCTGACCTCCAATTCCAGAGCCACATCAGCTGACTTGAAAGTGAGAAGGCCGATCTCCTTCAAGAGAGGGACCACTTCAAAGAGCTGACTGAAACCATTGACTCGCTGCGTATCTTGTACCAGAAAGCGACGGCCACCGTGAACTCCCATAGTAAGTGCATCCTCGCTTGTTCAGGACCATTTCCCAATCCACTCACCCTGTATGCATTCTCAGAACAGGTTGTCATGTGCTATCGTGTCCTGATGCTCGAGTCTTCTCATGCCTCACGCGAGGTGACGGCGCACTACGAGAGGTATATCCTCCTCTCCCAGCGATTGGAGAGTTTGCAGGTAAACTAGGGCAATCTGGAATATCACCGGATCCGGCTCGCAAAAAAGCTGGAGAAGTATCGGTAGGCGTTGTATCGGTCGGCCTCTGCGTCGTCCGGGCTTCAACGTCGAGTCCGAGAGCTTGAAGACGAGCACGCCGAGGCCCAATCGAACGTGGATAGAGCCCGACAGGTGGTTTCTAACTTTGTACAGCGCCGAACGGACTGTTTATCCTGTATAACGTAAGGTCGAGCTCGACTGATCGCGGCGGGTGCCAGGGTGTAACGTCTAATGAAGGGCCATGCTCCCATAGGGGAGGCCATTAGGCACCTCCTCGATTTAGCTTGTCCGCGGGCTCCCAATCCGACAGCTCTCGCTCCGCCACCTCTCTCGTTGGCTGCTAATTCTGCCGCGGGCGCCCAAACATCCGGAGCAGAGGCGTCCGCCCCAGAATCGATAACCGTTAGCATGGGAGGGGCTCCACGACTACGGATTTGGGATACTTCCCAAAACCCTAACCCGCCACCGGTGCCAGCCGGCGAGCAGGCGGCTTCTCCATCGTTCTCCGAGGATCCTCCGGTATACGAAAAAAAACGTCGGTCCAGCCGGATTGCGTCGCTCCATTTCCCCGTGGCAACTAAACGTCTGCCGCGACGGCGAGCACGGCAAAGGTTCGTGGAAACAATGGACCGGGTCCCAACCCCACTTCGTCTCCGGCTCCGTCCGGCTCGCTGGCTTCTGGGAAATCGCCCCTTCGTTCCCGTGCTACAAGATCTTCCTCTAGAGCTTCGTCTGCTTCGGCTCTCCTCAGATTCTCTCCTCACGATCCTCAAGGCCCATCCACCGCTTTCCCGGATGGGGAGGGGGCGCCCGACCTGCCGGACATGGACAGCAATGAGGCCGCCACCGAGGACTACGAGAGGTCACCCTCCCCGGACATTTTTGTATTGTATGAGAACGAGTCTAAGGAGACCTCTGAGGAGTCTCCCCCGTTTCGGATTCCCCGCCGGATTGTAGCAATGCGCGTGAAAAATTGTGGGTAACAGAAGGGGTTTATTGGCCTCGTGGTCTAGTGGTATGATTCTCGCTTCGGGTGCGAGAGGTCCCGGGTTCGATTCCCGGTGAGGCCCATTGTTCTTCTCCATCTTTCTCATACGCCAACTTGTACTCGCCTCACACACCACTTGTACTCCACTAAGAGCTCTCGGCTGTCAGCGGCCGGCTTATGTCTCGAAATGACCCGGCTACTTCCTTTTTAAATGAAGGACATAGCTCCAGATGACCGTTGTGCACCGTCGTGGCTGCTCTAAACGCATCTATGTGAAGGCTAAAAAAAGTATGAAATCTCTAGATACTTTATAGAATCAGATAGATTTTTTCCATCTCACTAAAAGCGAGGTAGGTTCTTATCATTATCGCTTCGAAAAATGAACAACGCTGATCAAACACTTGACACGAGTGGATTCGAACCCACGCCCGAAGACTGGTGCCTAAAACCAGCGCCTTAGACCGCTCGGCCATCGTGTCCTCGGTGTGTTTGGAGATTCTTAATGCGTACAAACAGATTCAGACCCTCCTCAACTCTTTGGATTTTATATATATGACCCATTTGTAAACATATGAAATATTTCAAATACAAAAAAGTACCATGCAAGTTTTACAAATCAACAAAATGCCAACCAGGAAAGACGATCTTAGGAGTTCGTTCATGCATACGGCGACTGGGAGTACTAGTATAATCAGTTCAATTGTAGCCATTCATATCTAGACACTGGAGAAAAAGAATAATGAAAGCTTTTCGGCCACATAATCAGGCACTAAGAAACGGAAATGCGGTGTGTACAGAAACGCGATGCTGTCTGCACTCGTCTTCAGCATCATTTTCCGGGTATTGGCGTCGATGATTGGGTAGTGAGAAACAGTCCTCGAAAACGGTGTTACTGTTGAGATGAGTTTAAGTTTTGTGCTCACTCGCCAAGCGTGTCGATGTAGTGTAGTGGTTATCACGTCTGCTTTACACGCAGAAGGTCGCCGGTTCGAACCCGGCCGTTGACAATTTGGTCCATAATTCATTGGTCCTCTGGGCATCACCAGTCATTCTACCAGATAAAACACTGAATAAAGCCTCTTTTCATTGTCGAGATCCACAAACTGTCGCTTTTGTCACAAACCCCAAAGCTATTCAAGTCAACTGAAGCGCGGCCGTGTGGATTAAGTCAACATTTGCCGATATCAGCTCACCAGCTGCGTAACGATGCAAAGTGAGTCGTGATTAGTGCGGGTGGGAGGTGTATCGTGATAGTGCTGCAGGTATGACTTGCTGTATTGTAGCAATCCGGTTGAAAAATTGTGGGTGATAGAAGCGGTTTATTGGCCTCGTGGTCTAGTGGTATGATTCTCGCTTCGGGTGCGAGAGGTCCCGGGTTCGATTCCCGGTGAGGCCCATTGTTCTTCTCCATCTTTCTCATACGCCAACTTGTACTCGCCTCACACACCACTTGTACTCCACTAAGAGCTCTGTCGATGGCTGTCAGCGGCCGGCTTATGTCTCGAAATGACCCGGCTACTTCCTTTTTAAATGAAGGACATACATACATAGCTCCAGATGACCGTTGTGCACCGTCGTGGCTGCTCTAAACGCATCTATGTGAAGGCTAAAAAACGTATGAAATCTCTAGATACTTTATAGAATCAGATAGATTTTTTCCATCTCACTAAAAGCGAGGTAGGTTCTTATCATTATCGCTTCGAAAAATGAACAACGCTGATCAAACAGTTGACACGAGTGGGATTCGAACCCACGCCCGAAGACTGGTGCCTAAAACCAGCGCCTTAGACCGCTCGGCCATCGTGTCCTCGGTGTGGTTGGAGATTCTTAATGCGTACAAACAGATTCAGACCCTCCTCAACTCTTTGGATTTTATATATATGACCCATTTGTAAACATATGAAATATTTCAAATACAAAAAAGTACCACGCAAGTTTTACAAATCAACAAAATGCCAACCAGGAAAGACGATCTTAGGAGTTCGTTCATGCATACGGCGACTGGGAGTACTAGTATAATCAGTTCAATTGTAGCCATTCATATCTAGACACTGGAGAAAAAGAATAATGAAAGCTTTTCGGCCACATAATCAGGCACTAAGAAACGGAAATGCGGTGTGTACAGAAACGCGATGCTGTCTGCACTCGTCTTCAGCATCATTTTCCGGGTATTGGCGTCGATGATTGGGTAGTGAGAAACAGTCCTCGAAAACGGTGTTACTGTTGAGATGAGTTTAAGTTTTGTGCTCACTCGCCAAGCGTGTCGATGTAGTGTAGTGGTTATCACGTCTGCTTTACACGCAGAAGGTCGCTGGTTCGAACCCGGCCGTTGACAATTTGGTCCATAATTCATTGGTCCTCTGGGCATCATCAGCTATTCTACCAGATAAAACACTGAATAAAACCTTTTTTCATTGTCGATATCCACAAACTGTCGCTTTTTTCACAAACCCAAAAGCTATTCAAGTCAACTGAAGCGCGGCCGTGTGGATTAAGTCAACGTTTGCCGATATCCGCTCACCAGATGCGTAACGATGCAAAGTGAGTCGTGATTAGTGCGGGTGGGAGGTGTATTGTGATAGTGCTGCAGGTATGACTTGCTGTATTGTAGCAATGCGCGTGAAAAATTGTGGGTAACGGAAGGGGTTTATTGGCCTCGTGGTCTAGTGGTATGATTCTTGCTTCGGGTGCGAGAGGTCCCGGGTTCGATTTTCGGTACGGCCCATTTGTTCTTCTCCATCTTTCTCATACGCCAACCTGTACTCGCCTGACACACCACTTGTGCTCCACTAAAAGCTCTGTCGATGGCTGTCAGCGGCCGGCTTATGTCTCGAAATGACCCCGCTATTTTTTTAAATTAAGGACATAGCTCCAGATGGCCGTTGTGCCCCGTCGTGGCTGCTCTAAACCCATCTACTGTGAATGCAAAAAATGTATGAAATCTCTCGATACTTTATAGAATCAGATATATTTTTTCCATCTCACTAAAAGCGAGGTGGCTCCTTATCATTATCTCTTCGAAAAATGAACAACGCTGATCAAACAGTTGACACGAGTGGGATTCGAAACCACGCCCGAAAACTGGTGCCTAAGAGCCAGCTCGGTCATCGTGTCCTAGGTGTGGTTGGAGATTCTTAATCCGTACAAACAGATTCAGACCCTCCTCAGCTCTTTGGATTTCATATATATGACCCATTCGTAAACATATGAAATATTTCAAATACACAAAAAATACCGAGCAAGTTTCACAAATCAACAAAATGCCAAACATGAAAGACGATCTTAGGAGTTCGTTCATGCATACGGAGACTGGTAGTACTAGTATAATCAGTTCAATTGTAGCCATGCATATCTAGACACTGGAGAAAAAGAATAATGAAAGCTTTTCGGCCACATAATCAGGCACTAGGAAACGGAAATGCGGTGTGTACAGAAACGCGATGCTGTCTGCACTCGTCTTCAGCGGGTATTGGCGTCAATGATTGGGCAGTGAGAAAGTCCTCGAAAACCGGTTTTACTGTTGAGATGAGTTCTAAGTTTCGTGCTCTGACGCCAAGTGAGTCGATGTAGTGTAGTGGTTATCACGTCTGCTTTACACGCAGAAGGTCGCCGGTTCGAACCCGGCCGTTGACATTTTGGTCCATAATTCATTGGTCCTCTGGGCATCACCAGTCATTCTACCAGATAAAACACTTAATAAAACCTCTTTTCATTGTCGAGATCCACAAACTGTCGCTTTTGTCACAAACCCAAAAAGCTATTCAAGTCATCTGAAGCGCGGCCGTGTGGATTATCAACGTTTGCTGATATCAGCTCACCAGATGCGTAACGATGCGAAGTGATTCGTGATTAGTGCGGTCATTTTTTTGTTTAATTACCCCAAAAAGCGAGGCGGAGCGCTCTAAAAAGGGCTAACATCTAATAAGATTAGGCAACACCCTATATTTTGTCTACCTAATGGGTCGCGTATTTGAAGTGTACGTAGACAGCACCCGCGTCTTTCGCTGCGGCAAGTGCAATGCGCATCTAGCCCGAAACGAGGACATTATATCCAAAGTGAGCAGTCATCGCTCTCGCTCTTCCCATCAAGTTCGTACTAATATCTCCACGCTTACACAGAACTTCCAAGGCACTAGCGGCAAAGCCTACCTGTTCGACACGACGTGAGCCAGCCAGCCATAGCTCTTGTAGTGTCAACAAACTGTTCACTCTGTCTCTATAAACACAGAGTCAATGTTTGTACGGGTCCACCCGAAGAGCGAATGCTCATGACGGGGCTGCACATCGTGTTGGACCTCTACTGCAGCACGTGCTGGAGTCCAGTTGGCTGGAAATACGTACGCATTCGTGCTTAATCTCGGTTTTACTATTGTAATTGACGTTAATTCTCTTTCCGTGTTTTCCCTTGTTCTTCTTGTGGGAGACTCTGCCTACATTCAGAAAGAAGCACACAACGCGTCGGAAAAGTACAAGGAAGGCAAGTTCATTCTCGAGTTAGCCAAGACAGATCAGCTGCCTTGAACTGATTGGGGCTTACGACAAGACGCCATGGGACGAGAGAAACTACAGCAACAGCGTGAACGACACACAAGTAGCAAGCGTAATGAACTCCCCCCACGCATATATCTTTGCTTCTATTTACCAGAAAGCTCCTCACTGTATGTGCATAACTCAATACTCTGTTGTTCATCCATCCACCCATCCATCCACCCACCCACCGCCTTGTCTTGCCTTCTGCTGTGGTCCAGCTGTTTAAAGAAATTCATTTGTGTAATGCTGCAACTCCAGCTCGCGCAGAGAATAATAGTGCGCCTGCACTTGGTTGCCTCCGAAGAACCGGCCATGCAGCGCTTGCTTGGCTTTCGAAGCTCCAACTGCATCGGCAAACAACACAAAAACGCGCACGTGGTTTGCCAACTCGTGGATTTCCACCTTTTTGACGACACCGAACTTGCCACACTCGCCACGCACCTCATCTTCGAGCTCCTCGTCCACTTCGCCGCGATTGACAAGGTTCATTAAACAAAGGCAGCATTTTTCGCCGCCATGTTCAACATCCTTTACGCCTTCCACGTCATCTTCAGCAAAAGCCGTTGCTTTTACTGGTTCGAATATTTCCGTAGAAACAATGGGGTTATCCCGTACTATCTTGTCTTGGTTGGTGGCAAGGTTAATCAGCATCGCTGTTTCACTAGCTTTGCCCACTTTAAGGGGCTGACCAGCTAGTTCAAACCCGTTCATGTGCTGGATCGCACTCAAGGCACAACTTTCCTCGACAAACTCCATAAACCCATATTCGCGGTGCTTCCAAGTCATAAAATCCATTTAAAAATTAGTCGAGTCCTCTTTGGTGAAATGACTTGCTTTTGCTTACCACTCCAGCTTCCATGGGTGATACGGCAACCATGACACACGCTCGAATTGCCCCAAACGGAGAAAATATACTCTTTTGGGTAGCATGCAGAGTTAGTTATCCCGTCAAAAAACTCCAACCAAATCGACATCATCTTGTAGGATCAACAAACCTCCAAGTGCTGGCTATTCAGCTCTACACGAACATTAGCAATATAGACGCACTTGGTCGGCACACTGTCACGAAAAATAAATCAACGGCGATCTTCTAACAACCAGCTAATGACAATACTTACTTCTTTATCGCTTCCTGTCCGATCGAAAGTGAATCGTTTGGATTCGTATTACCTCGATGTGGTCGACCGACCTACAATCCATGGCAAAAAGCAACAATAGGAGTTAAGTCGGACAGCTACAGTAGTTGAAAAGAACATTTTATCACTGAACCGCTTACTCGCATACTTCGGTTGGCCAGCGGTGCACCGTTCAGCACTTGCACAGCACTCTCAGCAGCTAGAACATCTTCGTATTCTAAAAAGCAGAACCCCTTTGACCGTGATGCACTGCGAAACACCACACGAAGAAATAAAATCAGCGAAAAAGCTACAAACGTGTTGTTTCTACAATATATGTAGCATCCTCCTTGCTACTTCTTACCCGGGTTCCAGGGAAAGGTCAATCGAGTGAATCACTCCAAACGGCGCAAAAGCATTGCGGATATCTTCTTCCTTGAGGTCGTAGTAGAGGTTGCCAATATACAGGCGTCGCGCTAGATCATTTGGCGAGATTTTAGTACCCGGTAAATTCAGTGCCAGTAGACTCGCTTGAGTCAGGGCTCTTGCTCTTGCAGCCTGCGCATCTAATTGACCACCAGCCCCCTAAGCGACAGCATAGACACGAGTATGAAACTGGGACAAAGCATCAAAACCAGAAACACCAAACAAAAGGCACATGCTGCGCCACTCGCGACGTCGTAGGCACAGAGCAGTACAGTAGACATAAAGAATTCATTCATAGTCACTTACAATCAATGGACGACTGGCGGCTGCTGCTAAAGCCTGTAGCTCCTCGGGTGCCGTCTTTTCCTTCACAACACTGGAAAGCCGTTTCACAATGTCACCTAAAGCTTTCGGACTTGCAGATGGTTTGGATCTGAGTGACGAATCTTCGTCATCGTTGTCGTTGTGGCCCCAGCGGGAGCGACGCGAGCGTTTCAACTGCTCGTGGCCATCGCCAGCCTCATAAGCGCGCTTTGTCGATGACATGAAATAAGTAGTAACTTACAATTGTTATTATCATCGATGTGCCTATGATACTGAACTATAATATACTACTGGAATCAATAATTGTGACTATTATTACAATAATTGGTTATCAACTACTTATTGTTTCGCTGCAATATGCTACTATTATTTCTTCCAGGCTTCGTCTCCAGCTACAAATCTATCATAAGCGTCAACTTCTAGCCGCGTATATCTTCCCGAGGGTTGAGCAGACTGCGTCGCGATAACGAGGTCGAGAAGGACGCATACTCGTCCTCCTCGTCTGCACATGGAGATAGACTTTCGGCCCCGAGATTGCCAGGGGCGTCAATCTCGTCAACATGAAAGCCGCCGCCATTTTCAACTGCAGTGGGCGATTCGATCGAACTCAATCGTGTCAAGCGGCGATTCATGAGCATCAACGTGTGAGGAGAAACCATGCCATGTGCCAGCTCGTACAGCTCAGCATTGGACAACGTCCGGTCCTGAGACCCTGCTGCTGCAAGAGCCCCATTATTGTAACTGCAGTTTCGTGACGTAAGATGGAAGAGATTAAATGGTTCCACCTCTGCGTGCGCACCTCCATGCGCTTCAAAACAAGCGCGACAATGTCGAACTGGATGCAGCAACCCCACCTCTGGAATGGACATGCGTTGGGAAGTGCACTTGCCACACATCCACTTCCCGCACCGTTTGCATGAGTGTGGACGACGGAAAAGCTTGAATGGCGTATTGCACGTCAGATCTTGGCAGTGCGTAACAGTCTTTTTGTCGGGTTTCTTGAGTTTCTGGGACAGCACAGAGTAATCGCGAGCCATCTTTTGAATGGTGTCGGCTGCATTAGACAGCAAGTCTTTCCACAAATCCCGATCTTCCAGTTTGGTGACACTAAAGTGCATTTCTTTTGCCGAAACTTTACTATCCTCATCGTTTTGCTGGTGATCGTATGCGGTAATGTAAAGCCCATGGTGGCCAACTGATGTATGACTTTCATCCTGCCCGTGAGTGTAGCGACTACGCACAGACAGTGGAACGATCCATTTCCACTTGATTGCATGGGCTTCATCCACTTCACTCGGATAAAAGTACCACAACTTGTGCGAGCCGTATTCATACACCACGAGCGCTTTCTTCCACTCAGATCCACCGTATCGCTCTTTAAACAGATAGCCAAATGCACAGCCGTCGCCCTCTAAAAATGAAGAGCCAAAGCCATGTGCAGTAGAATAACTCGGTCGACTAATCTGTTTGATGATATCTTCTTGGAATGTGGGATGTGTTGGTGCAAATGGCGAACTTGTAGAGTTTGTACCATTTGTAGAAGAAGATACCGCAGGGGGGGTGCCGACAGTCAAAATACAACTAAAAGGGTCCTTCTTCGCTTGCTCGTCTGATGCCTGAATCAGTTTCTGCCACACGGAATTACTCTTCATATCACTTTGAATACGCTCTTGACTCCTTGTTTTCGGATCCTTGTAGCACATCTTTAGCGCCTCCATAATCAGCTTTAGATTCGATGCGGCATCTGTACCCACCATACTGGCATTTGTATCTGGTTCCAAGTACAGTTTGCAGAGTAAGGGCGCTAACTTTGCATCTGGACCCTCCGTTTGCAAAATTCGGCCGATGATGGGGCACCTACTCGAGCGTTTGCTCTTAAAATCACCAATACAAAAGACGAGCATCTTGGTAATTTCACCAAGTAGCAAGTTCCACATCGGATATTTATCATAACACGTGATGAGCGTCGTCATGACATGAGCACCGACAAACATTCGGTCAAGACGCTTGGATTCATTCGATAACACCGAATTCAGGCATTTTACCACCGACCATAAATGAAAACCTGATGCTTGGCGGGTGTTGAAAGTAATGACCTGTTTTAAGAAGACCATCAGCTCGTGACCTTTGCGTTCCATACACGTGATCAAGCACTCACGCAGTCGACGATACTCGCGCACGTTGCTACGCCAGTCATCACTGCAAAAGATTTCTAATTCATTTAAATCGCCATCAATGACTGCCTGCAAAAGGGTTATCCATGCCTGTTTTTCTTTTTCCGACGTTGCTGCAAAATACTCGACAGACTTTACTTCTGCCATCGTCACTCCATCTTCTCGTCCGTTGCGGCGTTGGTGGTGCATCATTGCGTTAGCAGGACTCGTCGAAGCGTGATGCGAAGCAGTTGCGCCCTTACCAGCAGTAGGTATTTTCTTCTTCACAGTCACGCTAAAGCCAAACTTGTGCCAGCCCGAGCTTTGAACATTTTCCATTTCATCCAACGTAATGACGATTTGATTCCCGAGGTTTGGCGTGAATGCTTGATCTAGACTCGACGACACGCCCGTCTGGTCTTCGCGTAATGCTGTCATGCGGAGTCCCATCATGCAATTCAAGCTTACCTGACATCGCTGCACCTCGTTCTTTAATATTTTCTTCACCAACAAAACTCCTTCGCGCATTAGATGCGTAGAACACAAAAAGTTAAGGCAGTCAATACCCACTGATGCTGCTGAATTCCCTCCAGTGTTTCGCAAATCAATAAATTCAACGGTCTCGGTTAGCTCAAAGAGATGCATGAGCATCATAATGCACGTGGGCCGTGGATGACCTTGTGACAAGAGCGTCAGTGAATCAAACGAAGCTGCACTGGGTTGTTGTTCCGGGATACTCCAAAATGTAAGCTCTTTGATCATCTGCACAAAAAGGAGCTCCAATGCCGCTTGATTATCTTGCATAAACAAGTGGATCAAACGTCGCACTTTACGCGAAGTATACTTGCGCAAAGCTGAGTTGGCCGTCTCCCGCGAAGCTCCACAAATCGACACGTACTCATCCTGGCCAGTCACTCTATCTAAAGGTATAGTCTTGGCTGAGATAGCAACGCCACGTCCTGTCAAATACGGTGCATGCACAATCTCACGCAGCAACAAGAAAGTGTTTTCGATGCAATCGCGCTCAAAAGCGTTGCGTGGAGGAGAAAAAGTCACTTGTTTCTGAATCAATTTTTGCATCATGTGCGTTTCAAATAGCGACGTAATGGCCGCTTCCGAGTGCTCCGCGTAGATGAGGTGCAAGAGCAGCGTGCGAATATCATCGTGACCGACATTAGCGAGCAGCATGTCCACCGTTGCTGGGTGATCGGCCAAGAAGTGCAAGATACAGGCACCTTTATGTTCTCGAATGGCAAAGTAGCGCAAGATCTGCGATGCAAAGTTGGCCGAATCATGACTAAAGATGCCGTACATGGCTGTTTCATTTACTTCAGTAGTGAGTGGAGCCGGGATTCCTGTATCATCCGGTCCATCCGACTCCAAATCCTCAGTCACACCAGACACCTCGGCGCTATCTCTTCGTCCAGCTACCTCACCAGTCTGTTTTGGTATCATCAAGTGCGTCTGCCCATTCGCAGGCGACTGCAAGGGCGACTCGATGGCTTGTAAAGTGCCAACGTCGGCATCTGTCCCAAGCGAAGACCTAGCCGAGGATTTACGTCGTCTACCCAGTTGCTCCTCATCGTCCGCCGCTTGGATCTCCTCCTCATGGTCAGCATAACTTTGCTGTAGCGTCTGCGCACCATCTTTTTCAAATACCTGCACCGCTACTTGGATAATCTCCTCCATCTCCGCTACAGATGCAAGGCGCTCTTTACGTTGCAACGGTGTGTCACTCCTGGACGACACGCCGTCCGCTTCTCGCTGCAATGTGTCAAAAATAGAGTCCCAAAAATCAGTGCATTTGTGTGGCTGGCCCGACTCGCACGTGGCAACGGCATTCGCAGCGCCACCCACGACAATAAATTGCGCCGCGATGCCGCGCGTGTGCGAGGGTTGAGACGCGTCCAGCGCTAAGTGAATGAACTCAAGCGTCTTCTCTTTCGTAAAAAGGATACTACGAAGACGACTCGTCATGCGCTTGAAAAGCAACTCTAGCATCTCGAGCGAGAAACTCTCGTTCAATAGCTGCGCCAGCGAGTACTGCTCGCTCATGAGTCCATCTACAAACTTCTCGATGTTGGCACGCGTTTGCTCTGCTATTTTTTTGCGCTCTTGCTGGAACGAGGCTTCGCTGTGTGTTGGAGAAAGCGGTCCCGAGTCCGTAGGTGTCGTGGGGTCATTCTCCAGCATGCCAGCTTCTCTTCGTTCTAGAGGCCAATCGAGAGAAAATGACCACGGGTTTCGCAAAAAAACTAATTTAGGATTCCAGATGGCGTGTGATAAACTAGTCGATTTTTTAGTGAGACACATTGCCGCCGTCGGATTGGATGAAATGTTTCCCACTATCAAAACACGTGCTGTGACGGGACGGGCACTCAACTCTCTCTTTACATTCAAATCATGTTCTATTTCTCAATGATGCAGTGAAACAACGTCATTATTGATTGACTCAGTATGTGTGTGCACTATGTATCGCCTGCTACCGAAGCTGCCTCACGTTGATAACAAAAACTTATACTCTCACCCAAGCTCACGAAACGCCACAGTCAAAAGACAACTCACAAGCCAACCAATCCCTTTCGATTTGCAGACCGTTTACACGAAGATGTATTCCTTCTAAAAAAATTAAAATCTATGGACAATCGCTGGTTTGGAGTAGCTGGAACTAAAGAGATTAGAGACACACTACTAGCAAGAAATCACAGCCGGAAATGAGGTCACGAAGCTGAAGACCATGCAATACAGTTTGTGTCCCTTTCTTTTTGTCGCTATACTACATGTACAAGTACTTGGTTTCCGGATTTTCGAGAGAAATGCTAAGACACTGCACTACGCCGTGGCTCTTATCGTCCTTTGATAGCGGTTCGAAGGTACCTACTTCGAAGTATATAAAATTAGGCAAAACTGACCAACCAGAGCATGCCTTCGGTTTGCCTTTTTTTGCCTCCAGTAGGTATTTCTGATTGGCTGATTTTTGCTTAGCACCCAATCGGACTTAGGGGCGTTCTTATTTTGCTC
>MIQA02009241.1:0-13807 GCA_001887855.2 Sclerospora graminicola | reverse complement strand
AGGTGGATTATGACAACTTATAATCCAATATTCACAATTTCATGTATTACGACTGAAATTAAACTGTGATGTTTCTATTCAAATATCACTTATGTAATGGTACCCCATTACAATGTCGGTCCCCATGGTCCGCATCATATCCACCACAGTATCCACATTACCGTTGTAGAAAGTGAGGGAAAGCCTCCCTCACTAAGTCTTGCGCGAGCTGACGCTCGCGTTCACGATCGCTGACCCTCGATAAGTCGGTCGAGCAGCTCTTAAACCTTCTTTCCGCTGGTTAACTAGCGGAACGGAACGAACAGTGGTCGTTAAGACGGACCACAAAGTGCTACCAGGTGTAACAGGCTAGCTGTTACAGGCTTACACTATGAAAATTGCAAGTGAGGAAGCGTGCAGTTGGTTAGGAACAAATGTAATTTGTTCCTCAATAGTTTAATTAAGATTAAACTTAGAATGGACTATTTAATTGTTAAATAGCCTCTCGGTATATATATGAATATATATCCAAGATACGTGGCTACAAGACGGTAAGTTTAAGAGTGAATATATTATGAGTGGTTTAGAGCTAACTACTATAATTAGATCTAGACTAATCATATAAACATGTGATATAAAACTGATCTAATCATACCGTATAACCGGTGTTATAACCGACACCCGAATTCCGAAAAGGATAGGGTTTGAAACACACTGTAATAATGAATAATACACAGCATACTAAAAATACCAGGTAGAAGGTAATTTTAGAGGTCGAAAAATGCGGAATAGCAGATAGCATTGTACGGTACAGCGAAGTCGTGATTTTAGATTTTTCAAGAGACTTGACCTGAGCGTCACGGTTTTGAAGCTCTTATCGGTGCTCATTCGTCGCAGCTTAACTGCTGCAATGGATGTAAAAGCCGATACCACGCATCCGTTGACTCTTTCGTCCAATATGACGTATGATCATGTGGATCTCACATCGGCCGACCATGACGTTCTTTTAAATGAGCGCTTTCTCACGCTCCTTACCCAGCCTGCGAATCATTATACAAAGGAGACAGAGTCTCTGGAACAGATTGTTAGTCATTTGCCTTGGCAAAGTCGACGTGTAACCACGGCGTTTCTGGACTAAAATATGCATGGCATCGAGGTCGAAGTCCATCACGACGTGAAACCCTACTTTCGTCCATTAAATTCGCTTCGCGATTCGCTGGCCCCGGAGTGTAAAAACCGATGGGATGAAGAAGCTCGTGGCCGTCATGGCATCGCAGCAGTAGTATTATAAAGCTTCCGACGCCACTGGATGGATAAATGGTTACTAGCGCACCGTGGAGATGACAGATATTTACAACAGCGCAAGACTGTGATACTCAAGCCAAACATCACATCGTCGCGGGTCAACGTGAGTGTCACGAGCAGATGATTGATGATATCACGTCATACGACATAAGCGTAATGAAATCCACACATCCACTAGGCTGAAACACGGACATTAGTTCCACCAGTGCTAACTTCATTCGACTAGACATATCGTTGAAGCAGCTGGCACTCACACCTTGTTTTTTACGGTCACCATCTCCTTGCAATGCCAACAAACCACACACAAAGTGAACGTCGTCTTGAGTGGTTATGGAATATATAGCATTCACGCGAACTTCGTCTGGTTCCTGGGTATTAAGCACCGTGTCTCTCAGTCGGCTCATAGTAACACAAGGGCAACCTTGCAATCCAATGCCGAATAGCGATGTTGGCGGTGATGGCGACGTTTCGTGATGACACTGTGGACCTCCTCGAAGACTCAGGATTGCCTCAATGATGGGCACTTGCTCTGTCGTTGATGATTCGATTGCAGTACCGCCCATGCTGGAAATACTTCCAAAAATCAAAACATTGCGATCAATTGTGCTGGCTACTGTGGACGACGCAAATATAATCTTCAAATGCCGAATAGCAACAAGGCATCATGTTCTCGTTCCAGATCGTCGCGGTTGTCAGTACATTTCAGTCAATGATGCTGCCGATTTCCCGTCTAACGCCTTCCTATGCTTTTCCGTCACTTCAATTCCCAAAATCACGAGCAAAATTTCAGAATAGACGCCCATGGAAACAGGTCTTTCTTCAGGCTTTAGTGAATGCATAATCAAATACGCATCACCGACAGAAAGCTGAATTTTATCCGGATTGGTAACCATATCATGATCCTGAGTACACTCGCTCTTTAAAAACAAGTACGTTCGCAACAAACGTAAAGTCATTACACGAATAACATCATTTGAGAACTCCAACAAGGGTAACCAACTACGAAGGCCACCCAAGCGGACAAAGAGGTCCAGCATCCCGGGTCTCATGAAAGCAGTTGAGCGCTCGATCACGAAATTGTTGCCGCGCATTCGTAGCATTTTCGACCCGAAGCTGACGTCGAAACGTTTTACGATAGTAATGACAACCCTCATTGGCTTGTTGGCAAGCGAGTTCGCATGAAATGGGCCAAGGATAAGTGGTACGAAGGCATTGTGCAACAAATCAACGAGGATACGTATGGGCATTTCGTGGCCTACGACGACGGCGGCAACACATGTTAGAGAAGCAATTTTATGTTGTCGAGATGCTGTCATCGTCGAAACCGGACAAGAAGAAACTTGCACAACAGCAAGCGTAAGTAGCGGTGTGGCAACACGGAAGTTGACAATGACGTCCATCGAGAGACGTTGAAAAGGCTCGTTTTACACTAGAAACAGCATCACGGACATCAATTTAGCGTGAAGACGCCGATACAAATGGTTTCATCCAGCGGCATTGACGTGGTTAGCGATGTCACGTGGATTTTGATGTCAAACATTTGTAAGACTATGACAATGAGGCTCAAGTTTTGGTAAAAAGGTGTCACCAAGTGATACTAGTAACTATTTTTTGTGACTGCTTCATGTTATACGTTCTAATGCTTGCTTAACGCTCCCGCGCCTGTCATCAACATTTATTACATTACTGTCTCCGTGATGTCTCCTGCAAGAACTCTATCTACAATGTCATCACTACTGTTCACTTCGCCAACACCTGCATCGAGCAGATTCAACTGCTCTAATTGGTCTGCAACTTGGTTAAATGCTGCCTCTACATCAGGGTCATTTGGCGGGTCGCGAAGAATACCCGTGAAACCTTTTGAAATAGTAGATGTAGCCATGTCACTCCAGGACGACGCAACCCACCCAACCACCTCTTCACGTGACGGCGCTTTAATCGCCGCTAGACGGTTCTCATGGCAAGCCGCCAGCTGCTCAGCAAGTCGTGTGACCCAGTGGCGACGCATTCGTTGCTTCAAGGGCCAATTCCAAGATACATCTGCTGGTTGGCAGACGCTTGTATGCCCACCTGGCACCTCGACCAAGTGTACGTTGATTGATTTGGCGTGGGCTACCACGTCAGCCGACCAATGTCCCGAGAACATGTCCCAAAGCAGCACGATCGGACGGTCGGGATGCTGTCGGTGCTTAAATTGGTAGTCCAGCCAGATCACTGATAACGTAGAATCCCACCACCCACACCTATTCCCATAGATTTGCACCCCATGCTCCTCCTGCAGCCGCTCAATCGACTTCCATAAAGATTTGCCAAAGCCATGACGGATTCGGTTGTTTTCGGCCAGGGTGTCCGCGTTATTTGACGGCGTAATCTTGAGTACGAGAAATGGTGTTAGCTTCTCACCGTTCGACGAACCTAACAGCATGCACGTCATTCGTTCCTTCTCTTTTCCACTTGAACGTATCCACACTGTCTTGACGCCCTTCTTCTCGATAGTCGTCCTTGGTACGTACTAAAAAAATCGGTGTCTGGTCAGCGTTGTACGCCACGTCTACGCAGAGACGGTGCATCTCGGCGCGCAACTTGAGGTTGAGCTTCTCGACTGCCACCGTGCTGTCAACTGGTGGGATTTGGCCCTGACGTGTCCTTGTACGAAACCGCAGTGCGTGTCGCTGCAAGAATCCAACGCGCCACGACCACGTAGCAGTGAATTGTCCTGGCTCAATGCCGGTTGCCTTGGCAAACTCAAGCGCCTTCAAGCGCAACATTAGACTGGAAACCGGTGCTCCATCATCCCGGTACGAGTTGATCCAGCGTACAAGCTGCAGCTCGGTATCCATACCGAGAATAGTCGCTGTGCCAGCGGCACGAAGCTTCTTCGTGGACTTGAGAGAGTTCGAAGAGCCTACCTTCTTAATCTTGTCAATCTTTTTCACCCAATTGTAGATGTTCTTGCGCGCTGTGTCGAGCTGGACGCCCTCTAATCCAGGGTAGAAATGCTCTAGCGTTTCCTTTATTGAACTGGAGTTGAAGAAGGTGATAACATCCAATCGAAACTCGTACGTAGGAACCGTGCGCTTGTACTGCTAAGGTCGTCGACCCCCATTTTGATGGAGGCGCTGTCGCTTCCTCTTCGCCATCAATTTTAGCTTGTGTGGGACTCAGTTTTATACCTAAAATTTAAGTGCTGTCGAATATAACACGAGTTTGTACTGTAAAAAAATGCTTGATCTGATTGGCTAATATATGTTGTCGGATATAACACCGGTTATACGGTACTCCTTTTATTAGATCTTTTCTTAGATTCGATATTTGGACATGAATCTGTTTCTCAGGGTGGATTATAATAACTTATAATTCAATATTCACATTTCAGACAGCAAGTCTGAAATTGAATTGTGATATTTCAACTTAAATATCACTCATGTAATGGTACTTCATTTACAGATACTAACACTAGACCGCTTGGCTCGAACCAGATTCCAACCTGGCGAGCGATCTAGTCTAACATCTTTTCCACCCCTGGTGGCAACATTCCAGCATGCTTGGTCGGGACATACCACTTCTCCATTTGAGCTACATCCCCACTTCTCAATTTGCCAGCTACTGCTCAAGTCAAATCCAGAGAATACCCCTCACCATCCTTTCTTCCGATCCCGCCTCTTCTTTAACCATGGAAAATTCGGCCTCTCCGACTCCCTCCGACCAGCTGTCGCGTGTTGCAACCGCTTCGAAATCTGGGACCGCACCCAGTATCCAGCCAGTCTCCACCACCTGCCTTTCCCCGTCTGATAATTTGGGGGGATCAGGCTCTTCTGTTGCTTCGGATCCTGATACACCGCCTGCTGTTTCTACACCAACTACTGCGCCTTCGCCTCCCGCTTCGTATCCTCGAAGGGGCAGAGTCCCGCCTCGTGCACTACTCCGCAAGCCTAGCCGGTTAACAAGCAGTGTTCAGCTGGATTCTTTTCCTTTCGCACTTCTTGCAGGTCAGCCGCTTCCAGCAGCTTCTGTCGTCATGCTTGATGGATCCACAGGGTGCACTTCCGTCTGGGATAATCCTGGTCAGTTCGAGCAGGAAAACGTTTTTGCTGTCCCGACCCAGATGGTGGCCTGGACTGCTGGCTGGCTTCCGCCAAGAACAGATACCGGTATTGTTCCTCTTCGGATTTGCACCCAGACCGCTGGTATTCCTCTCCCGAATCGGTCGCATCCGACTCTCGGACCATTATGCGGACGGCGCGGGCCGTCCTGGTGGATGGCGGCCGGCTCCCTTGATCCGGAAAAAAAAACGTGACCTGTACCTGCCTGCTCCAACTGCTGCCTAGGGGCCTCGCTTCTTCGCCATTTGGTAAGTCCGTAGCGTCAGCTCCAGCTCAATATTATTTTTAAGTCGGAGCAGCGCGAGATGGTCTACCACTTTTCGGTCGTCCAACGTGCTGATGAAATGTCCCACATGTTTTCGGGCAGCTTCCGACCGGCTGGCATCTTCCTTGACCGGTATGTTGGCCCTCATTTCTGCGACATCCAAGAGATGGAGGTATTCCAGAGGGGTCTCGTCTGCCCGCTTCTTGGAATTGAAATACTGGCGTGCCCCCGACATTCCCGATCCACAATATTGTTCTCCAAATGCTTCAACCAGCTCCCTCTAATCGTCTCGGACTTCCCGGCTGAGCTGTAGGATCCATCGTTTTGCTGGACCCTTCACTAAGTCTCCGAAAATCGGACACTTCCCATAGTCCGGCGTACGAGCTTTGAGCAATGCTGACTTCGTCGTCCTTAGCCATCCTTGGGCCTGGTCGTCGTAAATGTCTCGTCCAGTAAAATCCTTCAACTCGGACGTGGCCGACATCCGGACCCTGGTAATCGCCCCTGAGCCCGGGTCAAAAGCTTGAGCTGAGGCAATATTGTTCCGGCGAGACATCCCCAGATCCAGGTCATCCGGATCATAATAGCACCTGGTCGACTTGACAGACTGCATGTCCACATCGCTTAGTGATGGCTTCCTATTCGCTGGCCGTCCAGGTCGGCGACTTGGCGGGACGGCACGGGCCCACTCTGCTTAGACTGCGCTGACTCCATGTCCTCGTCGATCGGTTCCCTCGCATAATGTTGGACTGGTTCGGGCATCCGACTCTCACGATGAGCCGGCTGGTCCTGCGGCCCTGGACTGCAGCGGCGGGACCTAACCCGACGTTGTTCCTTCAAGTATATTTCCATTATCGCCGGAAACATGCTCTGAAGGTGATCCGGCACTTGAGGGCTAGCTTGAGAGTCCACTTGAGGGGTGACTTGGGGTCCAGCTTGGCTGCCGGCTTGGGATTCCTTCTTAATTAAAATTCGCACATCCACGTCTTCGCCTCTTGGATCTGGATCCGCCATCACCGTCCGGGTCTGGACGCTATACTGTCTGACTTCCTTCCGATCGGGCACATCTGGATCTTCGTATCCCCCGAACCTCGTGGCCATTGCCACACGCGCTGCTCACCTAGGGTCAAGCGTCACGCGGGTAATGCCTACACATCAGTCCGTCGAATCCACTTCTGAAGGGTCAGACTCGTACTGTGAAGAACCTGAATGTATTCCGGCCGGTCTTTCTGCTACCGGTGGTGAAGGTGGGGTCGCTTCTAGCTGTTGCGGTACTCTGTCCATCCAGGTCTTGGTCCGAACCAGTATCCAGCTGGCTGGATCGGTCACTCCCATCACCTTGGTTGTGACGACTTGGATGATCCATGTTTGTAAAGCTCACCATGTGTACCCGTCAGCACTGGCGGTTACGCTCTCTTGATGGACTCTAGGGCGAAAAGATAAAAGTCCGTAAAATAGGTGGACGAGGAATAGGACTAGGGTTGCTCCTGGGCGGAAATCTTCACCGGGGAGCAGGCTGACGATATACTTGAAATTTGTATACCGCAAAGGCTGGACCGAGAATAATCGATCGACCAGCTTAACCAAAGATAATAAAGGGATTACTCCAATCTTATGTGTAAATAGGGAATCCAGATAATACTCCACAATCTTCCACAGTAAGCCAAAACTTCACCACACTTTCCAATAGAGATAAACCGTGTTCAAAACACGGGCGACTTGAGTTGAGTATAAGTTTCACGACGACTCCGGGTCAGGGGACTTCCGGTGGATTCTTTTCAACCTTCCCCGGGTAAACCAATAGCAGCTAGAGGGGACCTTGTTAGCCCTCTGCTGTGAACCAATGATGATTTGCGTCTTAGAAAGCGACACGTATACTGATTTTTATCCCTAGATGCAATATAACATTTTGCGTACCCTACCCAAAATAACCTGGCTGGATAGTTATGTGCCTGAAAAACTCAACCTGGATAGCTTTTGTGTACTGTATACCAAATAGCCTGACCGACCTGGATAGCCATCTACCTCGACCTGGACAAGACCTGGCCGCCGACTCTGATTCACTCTTCGCGGCCACGCATCCACCTTCGGCGTCCCATCCGGCTTCTACAGGGGTATAGCCTTCCCCAGGGCCCTTCATACCTCTTAGCTAATCCGCCCCCTGGGCCACCTATAACCACCATCGACGGCCATCCAGCTCCACCTGGTCCGGCCGGCCAACTTCTGGCTGACCTGGTTCCAAGCCTCCGGGTCACCCTCATCTAGCCTGATTCCATGCCTTGCACCGATCTGTCGCTTGTGAGTGCCCCTGAACACCTCTGGCAGCTGTCATCCTGCGTCCGTCGGTGGCCGATCCGGGCAGCATTTCTACCAATCAGGTAAGTGTATTCACTTATCATTAGACCGTTAATTCCGGAACCACTTCATCACAGGTTTATCCGGCTTGTCCTGCAAAGGTTTTATTTAGCATGTCCAGCTTTTCTCACGGTCTTTGAAAGTGGCGATTAAATCATTCGCAAGAGCCAGACTCTCACGGGTGCTAATATGCAATGACCGGACTTGTCGGACTTTGACCCACAACTTGTGTTATCCAGAGTTCGCATCTTGGACTTATTGCTAAAGGGAAGCTGTTTGCAGGAGAGCTTGAGAACGAAAATCTTCCACCTCGTTCAGGTAAGTTTGTGCATCTTCTAGCTGTCGGAAGATGCGGTGGTATATTCTGTAATGGTCTGTTATCTTCCAGGACCTATACAATGGATAGAGCATTCAGTTGTAAGATATGCTTCCCTGAGGCATATATCCTGACGATGAGTAACATGGTAACGTAAAAAGGAACACGATTTGGAGGCACTTACATTGAAGCTTCGAACGAAGGACAATCATGTGATTCACGGCCTGTAATGTATCGATGATCGCAGACAACAGTTCAATGTGATTACGCTCGCGTATCATGTCAGCAACCTGGACCTCGAGCTGGGCGATTTGATCCTGGAAATCCAAAGCAGTCTGTGACTCTCGGGCTACTGTCTCACTTGTTTAGGCGAGTCCTAATCCAGCTTACTCGTTTTTTTCTGCCTCCACATGCCGAATTATCACGATCTATGGCGATGCACCTCTATGAGAAAGTCAACCAATGGTGATCAGGTCCGCTTACACTTTTTTCAACTTCCCCAGCCCGGGTTTCTAGCTTGATGCTGCCCCGGGAATAGTTGATCGAGTCTTACAACTCTTTTATCAGGTGACCAAGACCGGGTCAGTGAATGACAAACCATAAAAAACTTGTATTCCAAGCTTTCACTCCAACGGGCCGGGTGCCGCCTTTCGCGTCATAATTTCTTCATCTTTCGCGATCTGCGGAATCAGGAAGTACTTGTGAGCAAGCTATGGGCGACCGTCACCAGCCAATCCAGGACGAAGTAGGACAGCTTCCTGCAACGGTCGACCGACTGCGTAAACAGGCCAGACAAGAGTTGGGACGGTGAGAATATGCTGGTCACTAAAAAGGAAATATCATGAGATCGCACCTCAATTGTTGATAGGCTACGAGAAGACTCAGGAGCAGCTGTGGTGAAGTGATTTTAACATAATCAACTGCCGGATGTGTAATAATCCTGACCGTGACGACGCTGCTTGGTTGAAACTGTTTATCAGAGTGGCTTCCCTGAGTCGGTCTGTGGAGCTAAAATGCTGAAAACAGACAGCCCGTCGATGCGTGGAAGAGTACCAGGAGGTTTATGTTTACGTAGTTGGATGAGAATGAGATGATTCCGAGTGGTATGAGCACGGAGGGTGACCAATGTCAGCTTATTTAGGTGTGATGGATGCTGACCTAGGTCAGCAAGAGCAGCGGACGCATGTGATCTGTCCTCGCACGAGTGCAATCAACGAGTCTGTTGATTAAAGATCGGATGAGAGGCTCCTGATGTCTGGTTTGGATGGATCACATCGGTGGCCATGGGCGAGGCACTATTAGCTATATCGACCGCTGGCAGCATCTTAGCTTCACAGACCGACTCAGGGCAGCCACTCTGGTAATTAATTTCGACATGGTCGTGTTTATGACAGTCTCTAGCATTAAGTAGGAACTTTTTTTGTGCTCTACGCCAAATATGGTGACCTACCTAAATCTTCAATGTCTTCATCCTCGTCACCTGATTGAGGTCACTGAAGGCCCAACGGAAGTCCTTTGACCAGGAGTCTTGACGTGTTTACTCACCTAAGTTCCCTTGTTTAGAACACGGTTTAATTTTATTGGAGGGAGAGGTGAAGATTTGGCTTACAGTGGTAGAGTTTGGAGACTTATTTGGAGTTCACGTTTGTTCACATAAGATTGGAGAAAACCCCTATTCTCTTTGGTTGTGCTGATCGAGCGAATTCTCGGCTCAGTATTCGCGGTATAATGAAATCAAGTATAACTGCTGCCCTGTAACAGGCTAGTTGTTACAGGCTTACACTTTGAATTGCAGGTAAGGAAGCGTGCAATTTAGAACAAAAACAAATGTAATTTGTTCCTCAATAGTTTAATTTAATTTAAATTTAGACCAGACTATAGTGAATTTAAATAGTCCCTAATATATATATGAGTAACGTAATTTAGCCGACACCAGATTATGACCGGTAATAAGCCGACTATCCAATTAGGTATCATAATTTCGGATAACTGTTGAATGATTGGTCATATTTTTTGCAGCAGGTTATGGCCGTCAACACCGTGCCAATTCAAAATTATGTGTGTACCTGAACATTCTCTTTCCATATATTTTTTGCAGCTTAGAATCTCTATCAGTACTGTGGCGTAGTCGCTCTCAGAAAATCTTCCTGAGACGCGAACACCCACGGGGGTCCCAGACGACTGACTATCGGAGGGGCTACTCCGTCCATCCGAGTCATGATCCGATCCGGCATCCGGCCGGCTGGATCGTTCACTTTCATCCGCTTGATCGTGACTGCTCGGATGTTGCATGTTGAAAGCTCACCTTGTGTACCCGTCAGTACTGGGTGGTTTGCTCTCCTGGTGGACCCTAGGGCGAAAAGTGTGAATCCGTCGAATAGGGAGATGAGGGTTAGGCCTAGGGGTAGCTCCTGGGCGGAAATCGTCACCGGGGAGATCGTTGGGCAATACACTTGAACTTTGTATAGTGCCGGCTGGACCGAGAATAATCAATCGGCCAGCTAAACCAATAATATACTTGAAGTTTGTATAGTGCCGGCTGGACCGAGAATAATCAATCGGCCAGCTAAACCAATAACAATGAAGGGTGAATCCAAATGTGTATGTAAAGCAGATATAACTCCACACTCTTCCACAGAAGGCCAAAATGTCACCACTTCCCAATACTTGATACCGTGTTCAAAACACGGGCGACTTGAGGTGAGTATACGAAGACGCCGCGACTCCCGGTCAGGGGACTTCCGGTGGGTTACTTTAACCTTCACCGGGCAAACCATAGCAGCAAGAGGGGACCTTGTTAGCCCTCTGCTGTGAACCAATGAAAGCGACTTGTGTCTAAGAAAGCGAAACGTATACTGATTTATCCTATATCCAATACTCCCTTTTGTGTGACCTACCGCAAATAGCCCGGCTGATCCTTACCCGAAGTAGCCCGGTTAACTCCGATTTTTGTGTACCAACCCGGCCGGTACACCGAACCCAGCTGGTACAAGTCCGGCTGGTATAATGTACCCGGCCGGCCCGGCCGGATAGCCATCCATCCGAGCCACTTAGCCGTGGGCGCTAGCAATTCTTTGGCGGCTTCTCATCCGATCCGGGTGCCTCCTTCATCCACTAGAACACTCGTCTCCCTTCAGGCTCCTTTCACTTATACCTTCCAAACAATCCGCCACCAATCCGCCCCTCGGCCGTCCAACGTCCGCGGTCGTCCCGTCCGCTTAGCCCACTAGCCCAACTGTCCATGGCTTCTATCACATTCGTCCGGCCTGATTCCAAGTCTGGCGCCGTCTGGCCGCTTGTAGGTATGCTCGGCGGCGGCTATCCGGCGCCTACGCCCTTGGTCCGTATTTCTGCCAATCAGAATGCGCCCTCTGGAAAGTACTTCACATTAATTCATAAGTCACTTTACCACAATGTCGCTTGCTTTATTCCTTTTCTGCAGCAATTATATTCCGGTCTGGAAATGTATATCCTGGGCGTGAATGAGTTAGAAGGTGTGAAATATGCCGCAGAACGGGAACTCGAGACGATTCGACAACGCAAGCATGACAAACGCGAGAGTGCCCGCTCTTGCTTGACGAAAGAACTTGAGAAAACTCGCAACTATGGCTTGGACCGTGTGTGTTTTTGTTTTTTCAAGACGTCATAAGTTGCAATTTGACCCGATAGCGTGGGATTTGTCTCGTGTTGTATAATGAGCTGCTTAATAGAAGTGGACGATAGCCGGAGGGTATTGACGATATGCAGGAGCGAAGTTTGCAAACGCCAATCGAACAAACGAAAGACGAAGCGCTAGTGTCTATTGAAGAAATTCGCGCAACGCTACTTGGCAACAGTAAATATTTATTTGACCTGATGTTCTGTTCAAGAAAGTTCAAGAAAGTCCGTTTAACGAAACAGATTTAAAAACTTGCTTCAGCATTGCACCATTGCCGGGGATACCGATCCTGATTGTAACGAAAGCAAGCTTATAGCGGATTTCATACGCAGGTTCACGACTGTTTCCAATACAAAAACCTTCGGCCAATACGGAAGGAATTGTTTCGCGTGCGTTTAAGATAGTTGGTAAACTTCTTTGGCCTGATGAATTGGAGTTGTGAAAAGAAAAATGCCGAAAATACCTCTGAACTGGGCCAAGAGGCTATTTACCGTTCTTCCTACCTCTCGACATTTCGCTGGGGATTAAATTTCAAAGCCTCAGACGTATGTTTTAAGACGATAGACATACGAAATGGAAAATAAGCCCACCGTTTTCTACGTGAATTTTGTATAGAGATAACGCACCCGCTGTGAGATTTGCGCTCGCCACCACCGACAATGGACTTCGACTTCGACTTCAAGACGACAGCAATAAGACGCTACCGTACCATCGACGTGAGGAGGTCTCCCCAAAAATCCGTTTCGTTGGAATTGAGATTACGTGGTAAGAACCAGTTACGCACTTGAATTTCTGTCGCACTCACAGAAATGTATTCGATTTTAGTCTCACCGGGTAACAAGTCACTCTTCCGGATAAACGGAATTTGGTCCACCGCATCTTGTTCCTTTCGCCACATTTTCGCCATCGAGACAATAGTACGCCCGATCGGGATGAAAAAGCTGTGGCAAGCCCTTACGTGGACGTCCGAAGCGATTAATGACCACCATTGTGATCAACGCATCGTGCGGTTGCTTTACGTGCCACTGGGACATTGTGACGAAAGCCACTCACTTGGATCGCCATCTACGAGTTACTTAGGCCAATGACTCCCCCCTTAAAACGCACCAGATCTCCATGAAACACTGGCTTGACCAGGTCCACTCGATCGAACGAAATAGTGGCAATGGACCTAACGATACTCGAGACGCAATCATTCCAGCTAATAGGTCCATAATTTGAAGGATCGGAGCAGTACGAAGTCATCGCCCCTTTTGACTCTCATCACCTTATTTTTAAGAACGAATCGCATCAATTTTGCTTGTTTTTCATGTATAGTGAGAAAGAAAGCGAAGATTTTCGTAAAATTTCAGTGAATGGTTCTCTGTCTATATCGCTCCGATCGCATGATGCATCGGTGCAATGTTTTGACAACGTGTTGTTCGCAATCGACGAGAAGCAAGGGAAAATTTGTGTACGCCAACTAGTTGAGGCGGTACGAAGCGAATCATTCCGTTGTAAGCACTCACAGGTGCACTCAGTCAATGGCAGTAAGACCGAGTCCGATGGGTCGACTAACGATGGTGGATAATTGGCTTCTGGATTTCTATCACATCTACGAGAATTTTCCTGTTAGTGGCTTGATCCGAGGTATCGATGACTCTCGTGTGACGTTGCACGTCAACTTGATGTGTAGTTCTGTTCTGACAAGCTCTGCTGCAGACATTTGTCGGTACGTTTTCTAGGCCGTCATGCCCAATTTGCGGAAACGGAATAATCCTCTTGTAGGAATGGATCTAGTGCGAGATCTAGCCTTCGTGACGGAGGTCGATGTTGTTATTGATGGC
>MIQA02009240.1:0-16185 GCA_001887855.2 Sclerospora graminicola | reverse complement strand
TTTCTGATCGCTTTACCACAGTTGTGCACCGTGCAACGAGGCACACGCACGCTCCAAGCTTGAACGATTTTAAGGTTGCGAAGCGGATAGCCAGGTTTCTGAAAGGTAGCAAGACTTTGAAGTTGCATTTACGTGGAGACAAAGATTTGAAATTGCCATTACGAATCGTGAGCTACAGTGACGCCGACTATGCGGCCGATCGTGTGGATAGAAAAACTGTAAGCGCGAATGTGATTTTCGTGAGTGGAATAATAGCAGGGTGGAGTTGCAAGAAGCAGGGATCCGTTGCCCTATCGACTGCAGAGGCGGAGTTTGTCGCGGCCGCTGCAGGTGGAAGAGAAGTACTAGTTTTGAAGGAGCTATTTGAAGAAATTGGTATCAAGACAAAGACTCCCATAGTGTTGGAGATCGACAACCAAGCCGCAATCAAGCAGCTCAAGAACGAAGCGAGCGCGGCAAGTGCGAAGCACATCGATGTCAAGTTAAAACGTTTGAAAGACTTTGCGAAACGAGGAATTGTGGAACCCGAGCATGTGTCAAGTGGAAATATGGTCGCAGATCTGCTGACAAAAACATTGCATGCACCAATAATCCAAGAATTATGCAGACAAATTGGGTTGAAGTAATGGTTTATTACGATTATGGTGACATTGCGCTACTGCTGGACATACGTTTTCTACACTTACGTTGATGTGACTTTCGCACGAAGCCCCGGTACTCTCGGAAGGAGTGTTGGAATTTTGGAGATTATCGTGGTTTCTTTGCATATTGTGAACTTTAGGTTAAGTAGTATTTTAGCCGAAACTACACTTAATTTTTACAAAATATATACTTTCATCTTTGTCGAGTAAACAAGACATCGGACACTTTCCTCCTGAGCACTTCCGCGCGCCTGGCACTAATACGCTAGACATTTAAGTGGAGAAGGCACGCATATTCAGATAAAGCACACCCTGTACTTACTGACAGGGTGACCAAACGTAACAAGAGAAGCATAAACCACTAACCAGGGAAAGGAAAACTTTAATTATAATTGATTGCCCCTTGAAAAATGTAACAATTAATAGTTGCAATTAGTAAAACGATGCAATTTACGATTGCAATTGCTGCTTCATGACCAGTCAATCATTGAAATTGGACCAATGATTGCCCAATTATTTGAAAGTGGTTCTCGAAGCCGACCCAACCACGGGCTACTAAAGAAGTCAAAAATTGGAAGCTTAAGTTCTTGACGTAAGGTTCGGTACTCATAAGTCCGCCTGCGATCGTACCATACCCTCATACATGTACCGTAAGACATCTCTCAAAGAGCTCTGCAGTCAGTGGGGTCAGATCAAAGGTTAGGTAAAGGGATCATTCTTTGGTGAGGCACGTTGTCAGTTAGAACAAACAATACAAAAGATCTAAAAGTCTAACTCCTACAACGAGGTCTCGAAGTAGTCCTCGATTCTTGTATCAGTCGCCTGCTGTTCATTTTCTTCCTCATCATCCTCGTCACCTGCGTTCATCGCCTTAGCGACTGTCACGGCGTTCCACAAGTGACGATTGAACTTTTGGAAAATAAGTGCTTCTAACACAACTGGAGAAAGACGATTGCGGACATCTGTCAAGATATTCTTGGCATGACTGAAGAGTCTCTCGACCGCAGCAGAAGATGAAGGTATGAAGCGCAGATCAATGCAGTCCACATCGGATGAAGATTGGCCCATACTGGTTCCTTGCTTCAATTCTATCCACATAAGTCAACTTTTTCTTCTTCTTGGGTCGCAAATCAGCTGGTGTCGTGTTGTTGATAACCTTGAACGATTCCAAAGCAGACATTTCTTCCTCTGTCAGCTCTGACTTCCTGTTGGTCATCACTTTGACGACGCCGGACTCAAAGGTCTGGTTGTTCACAATATCTGCGTCGGCTGGTAGATACTGCGTTAATGATGAATAATCCACCAATACACCATCAAATATCTGCCTCGTCTCCGCAACGTTGGTTTCTTTAACTTGAAGACGTTCGGAAACACTTTGCAAATCTGCGAGCATTGTCACCAATCTTCTCAACTTCGCAACTTGCTCCGTACTTGGCATCAAACCTCGAACTTCACTGACTGCTGCAATTGCCACCTCAATCTTCAAGAAGCGATCCACCATTTCGTATGTTGACGACCATCGCGTCTCATTTTTCTTCACAGGGCGCAAATGTGTATGCACGCGAAGTCTCGCAGAATTTTTGATAGTGCAAAGCTTCATCATCACATTTCCCACTGCTGCTATTGCGTTTGTCATATCTTCATCTTTCTGCAGGTAGCTTTTTATTTCAAGGTTGAGTTTGTGATTCGCACAGCCGATGAACGGGATACCCATCTTGTTGGAAATAGACTTGTTAGTCGAGCAATTATCACCAATGAGAGCTACGACGGACCAACTTGTACGGTTGTAGAACGTCAAAACGTGTTCAAGAAGGTCGATATGGTCGTCAGCTTTGTATTGGCGCTCATCAATCGGAGGTGATATTCCCAGCAACGTTTCAGTGTAGACGCCATCTTTCAAGTAAGTGGCAAATATGGCAATAAATGCGTCGAAACGAATGTCCATCCATCAAACATGATGCCAAAATGTGGTGGCAGCTCATCGGCTATAGCTGACTCAACCATGGGAACGATACGTAGGATGTACTTACGAGCACTTCTTGAGCTAATCGGCGACAACCCACATGCGATACCTCTTGTTAGTGGGTTATCAAGTTCAATCAATGATTGATTACGAACGAAACCCACTCAAGCCATTTGTACACATCTCTGCTTCGCTGGGAGGTGCACTCCAACAGGGGACTTCGAAGGATGGTTCCATCAAGAGACGTCGACAAACTTTTGCGAAAATCGTGAAACTTTTTCACGAAGTCTTCGCCAATACACTTTCTCAAGTGATTTTCATTCGTGTACCCGTACCTCGCCTTTGTACTATGGATTTGCCACACGTTTCATTCTTACACATAAATTTGCCGCCTTCAGGGTCCTTGTACAGTAGAATTTCACAAGGTCCTTGAGGTCCGCAACGCTCGCGCCTGCCATTCTTCTGAAATTGATTGGCGGGCAACTGTGCGATAAAAAACAATTAAAAATTTTAATCCATAACAATTAATAATTTATAAAATTTTGCAATCAGTCATTGCAATTGGCATTTTGTGATCCAATCAATGATTGCAATTGGCTTACGTGTATCAATCAATCAGTGACCTCAGATAATTGCAATCACGGCAGAATTAAATAATTTTTTTCCTATCCCTGGGAACGAGTACGTGGCTATCTACACTTTCCTACACTCACAAGTCGGTGATTCGCTGAAGTTTTCGTCGTTGTTGCCGTTAATGAGATTTTAGACGTTGCCAACCAAATTCAGTTTTGTTCACTTAGTCCGTGATGCCTTGTTGATTCGTTGGTAGTCGATGTTCAATTCTTGTCGCAATTACGCTGTGAACGAGACTACATTGATGAATTCAAGAAGTTTGTTTCAACTCCAGATGTGCTTTAC
Organism: Sclerospora graminicola; assembly: GCA_001887855.2. Taxonomy (NCBI): domain Eukaryota; phylum Oomycota; class Peronosporomycetes; order Peronosporales; family Peronosporaceae; genus Sclerospora; species Sclerospora graminicola. Next base: position 12,663 of record MIQA02009240.1, on the reverse strand, counting down.
ATGACATGTAGACAATGAAGATCTCAGTGCAATTGCTCCCTTGTAAAGGACGAATGCAAGAATCGATTGGAGTGTACCTTATCTGGTGTAGCCTTGACATTGGAACAGACTCACAAGCTTTGCTGATGCCGCATGCAGCAGTTTTTCTCTCGATGATTGCATTATGTGGTGTCCATTTACTCTATCAACTCGAAGACCAAGATAGGGTCAGACATAAATTCACTCACATCCACAGCCAAAAAATGTATCAAGAGTTTTGCCTATACATCTGAATTGGCAATGCAAGTGAATGCCCGAACAAAGTGGGGATCGGATCGCGTGGAAATGCATAATTGATTAAGAAGAGGTGGGAGAGTTTATTATCCTCCTCGGTTCGTGCGATGGAAAACCTGCTACCACAATCGCCATGCCGATACATCTTCGAGCCTCAATCCAAGTATCTATTGAACCTTTTCGTGTGTCGAATGCTGGTATCTGGCGCTGAAATGCGAAAGCGCGACCCGATAAAAGGTAAAAGAGGCACCAGCGGAGGATGAGGTGAAGGAGGCTTTGCAAAAATCTAAAAGAGAAACAGGATATTTCGAGTTTTTCTTGCAATTTAGAACGTAATCATAACCCATGTGGTCCACATGAATTTATAAAAAATGTAAACGTTCATTCCTTGGGCACCAGCTTACTCTTCCTTGGAGACCCCGTGGAAATACACGACGGCGCGAATACACTGAAAATCCAGGCACACAACAAAAAAAATAAGTCAGCAGTTTGCCACGAGCAGAATGGGTCTTCAACCATTTTCAAATCAATCAACAAAGTACGTACGTCGCCCTTGTGCATGGCGTGAAAGGCATCATTAATCTGCGGCAGGTCAAACTTATGGGTAATAAACTCGTCCACTTTGATCTCCTTGTTCAGATACTTATTCACGAGATGGGGCACCCCGTCTCGGCTCTTAAAGCCTCCAAAAGCGCTACCAGCCCACCGACGACCTGTTACGAGCTGAAATGGACGAGTGGCCAGCTCTACGCCCGACGCCGCGACACCAATAATACACGATTGCCCCCACCCCTTGTGGCAACACTCCAGTGCAGCACGCATGGTTTCTGGTCGACCGATACATTCAAACGTGTAGTCGAGCCCGCCAAACCCTTCTTCTTCCGTCATCTCAATGAGCACTTCTTGGATTGGGCGGTTAGGGTAATCACTAGGGTTTACACATTCGGTGGCTCCAAACTCTTGGGCAATGGGAAATTTGCGGGGGTTAATATCGATCGCAATGATCTTCCGAGCCCCCACGGCCTTGGCACCCATGATAACAGCAAGACCTACTGCTCCTAGACCGAATACGGCTACAGTCGCATCTTTTTCGACCTTCATAGTGTTCACGACAGCCCCGTAGCCAGTCGTGATTCCACAACCCAAGAGACAAACCTTATCCATTGGAGCAGCTGGATCGATCTTTGCCACGGCGATCTCAGGTAGCACAGTATACTCCGAAAATGTGGACGTGCCCATAAAGTGAAAAAGCGTCTGCCCATTCCGCTTGCACGTAAAGCGCGATGTCCCATCGGGCATCAAACCCTTACCTTGCGTCGTGCGAATAACCGAGCACAGGTTCGTCTTGCTTGATTTGCAAAATTTGCAATTGCGGCACTGGGGCGTGTAGCATGGTATTACGTGGTCACCTACTTGGACACTGGTTACGTTCGGGCCTACGCTCTCGACGATGCCAGCGCCCTCGTGGCCCATGATGACGGGGAAGACGCCCTCAGGGTCCGTGCCCGACCGCGTGTACTCGTCCGTGTGGCAAACGCCAGTAGCCACAATCTTGATACGCACCTCGCCCGATTGGGGTGGACCCACAATCACGTCTTCAAGGACATAGTCTTCTTTGGCAGCCCAGCACACGGCAGCCTTGCACTCAATTGAATGAGAAGAGCTCATTTCTGAAACTTACCGAAAAAACTACTAACGATTAGTGATGTCAACGATCGGGAGATGATATTCGAAGCCACACCCCCTGTACCTCTTTTATGGTACCCTGTGCCACGGTCTACTAATTAAAAGGAAACATGTCTTATACAGCACCCTAAAATGCGGGGCGACTGCCACTCATAGGCGGGATCTACTATTAAGAGCTAAAACTTTACACATCAGCTTTTATGCAAATCGAAACAGCTATATTACCCTAACTTATTTTAGGAATAATCCTAGTGATCCGAAATTAGGTTCGAGTCATCCTGATCCAGACAATTGCGCGTCCTCTCATATCGAGACATGCGGAGATAACCTAAGCTAGCCTATGGTCAGACAGTGATTCTACGTGTAGATAAACTTGGTACACACTTCGAACCCCATGTCACGCATACAAAAGGTTAGAGTTTTACACATAAGTTTGGTATTTTGCACATAATTTTGGGTAGCCGACTGTGACTTTTTACGAGTGCTTGTCATAGGCGACCACAGCAATTTTGACAGGGTTTGGTAGTACCGTGGAAACATAGGTGTCGCCTTTGACATGCATTTTACGGTAGTTCATTCCTGAGACCATACCAAAAATTTTGAAGTTGGGTTTAAATAAGGGAAACACTAAGGGCACCGTCTAAAATTGGTTTGGGCACCCAATCGGACTTAGTCGAATTAATTTCTCGATAAGATTTTCGACGTATAATGACAACATGTGCGTTTGAAAGAAACGAGGACGCAAGTCTATTAAAAATATTTCATCCAACTAAGTTATCAATAATTCACCATTGTAATGGTATCTTGGAAGAAGAGTTTACATACGACCAACCAACGCTGTCATATGCTTGGGTACTTTGTTCCCAGACATAGGGCAACGTTACAAGGAGTCTTAGACACCGTTTAATACTTTGCTTAGATCGTCGATGTTAGCATAAGTGTGTAGAATACTTAAATTGTATGACGGTAAATAGTTTTGCAGTCAAGTTGGCAATAAAGTCGCAGAAAGTTATAACTTTCGCAGCAAATAAATTCTCTGATAGTTGCAGCCTGAAAATTACAATCAAGCCATATTTCTCTAGCAAATGTGTTTTTATCTTAGTTTATCTAGTAAAAGGAATTAGATGTCCATGCCGTCCCTCCCTCTTTTAAGTATAATTTGCTATCAATACTATTAGCAAGGATCATTGAAAGCTTTTTACATAAAACGAATAAACTGCTTGCAAAGCATATTCATTCTTCTAATTATTAATAAGTGTTCTTACAATAAAATCTTGTACAATGGTATCGAATGCCAATTTGAGAGTGAATAAGTACGACTATAATTGGAACACATTTCGGTGGTAACTTACTATAAGTTATGGCCCAAGAAATCGTCCTATTTGTGGTGGTATTAGTGCATTTACATTTTTCATTTCACCTATCCAAATACTTGGCTTACGGTAGAAAATGAGGCATCACAGAGACCGAAACGAAGGTGACGTCTCGCATGACAAGAAACTTGACATGTGTATGAAGAGGTATAGAACAATGATGAACAATACGATTATTAAAGATATTTTTGTCCAATTAAATTTACACTTTATATTTGACTAAGTCCGATTGGGTGCCCAAATCAATTTTTGGCGGTGCCCTTAGTGTTTCCCTCAAATAAAGCCCAATAAAACAAAACCCAAAGTGCGCAGCGTTGCGCAGCCAGTACGGGCCCGTCTTAGTTGTAGTTGATGAGCGTTTTGAGAGGAACAAGTGTGCTATGTATATAGAGATGATAAGAAATCTATCTGACTATGCTATGCCGTCAACTATAGTGGACTACTACTATTCAAGTAATATAAAAAAAACAGTTCTTTACGTGCTTTCTTCATCATCAGAGTCGCTTTCATCCGAAGAGTCTGCCTCTACTTCAGGAAGACTAACCCCTGATAAAGTTCTGTGATTAGTTCTAATGTAAACCAGCTTCTCGACGCGGTCTTTGTCAAGTTCGTTGCGTAGCTTTGATTGAACAAACCCAAAATTGGAGAAGTTCCTTGAGCTGCAGCACTTTCAGCATTTTACATCTGAGTTACATCACTGACTCATCGGAGCATCCTGAAATAAAACCCATTTAAACCCAATTCCGCCGCGCATGGTAAAGGTGGGTTTTATTTAAAACCCAATAATACCCAGAACATTAAAACCCTATACTGCCATCCCTGATCGAGATCTCGCAATTGAAGTTGACTTAATCACTTAATCAGTGTTGTGGTAGTGGGAAAATGCGAGACGAGTTGCCGTCTGTCTCTCTCAGAAGGCTTCACCACTACGTGCAGACAGAAGTTCAGGGTCAAATCCTGCTGTGTACTCGGATACATTTACATGCAGCGTATCATTCTTCTATACAAGCCTGAAGCTAAGGATATAAGAAGCAAGATCCTGTCAAGAAAGGTAGGAGCTCTTTCCACGCACATGAACCAGCCAAAGACGCCCTTTGCAATCAAATACCGAGGCCAGTAACAGATCATATCCCACACTGTGAGCTGAGAAAATAATCGATGACGATGGCATTGCCAGGGAGAGTAACCACAGTAAGAAAGCAACGGCTGGCACCGCCAAGAGCCACCGGAGCCGCCGTGTCATGACCAAAATACACTGTCACACCCGCACTATGACTAAACCACGCCCCCCAGTCGCTTCCTCGATAATTTTTAATGTTTTGGGAAGTGATGTCAAGCTAACCAGTGTAAAATCTCCCCAGAGTATCACAGCGCTGACAAAAGACGCCGTCGAGTTGGTATTGGCTGCCATGATTCTACGTTTGGATAAATATCAAAGTAAGAGCCAGCCGTCATCTTCGCCACGTTGTAACAACGTTTCACCTTCAGCAGAGGTACATGCGGCCGCCAACGTGATAATTTCACGACGTAAACGCTGACGTAGAGCAAAGCGCTCGCGAGAATAGTACTCGGAGTAGAAGGCAATGGTAATAAAGACCTACACCATTGAAAAAAAGAAAATGCCAATAACGCCATCTTCATCGTCGTAAAGATTTCGAAAGAGGAATGTCAGTATCGTGTAGACTGCAGCTGTTGCCCACCGTCTATAAAAGGAAGACATGACGTCACTTTGGGTATGGTATAAAACGCGAGACCAAGCATCACAAACAGTGCCTCCTAAATCCTAAACCACAAGGATAACGAAGTCAACACGAGAGGTGAAGCAATGATGATAATAATTATGAGATACCCATTGACTTGGACTTGGTTGTTTCACTGCATACAATAGCGACGTGGGACTTTCCATAAACAAAAATCGAATGGCTTCAGAATGCGAATAGACGATTCAAGGCTCAGTCCCTCAAATGCACTGGTAATTGGGATGATGTCGTTGGCGGGATTGGCCGGTGTTAATGCTATCATATCATCACTCTCCAAGTATATTCACTTGTTGTGACCAACCTTTCTACACAACGTGCATGTTCTAGGGCCGCAAAATCGTAGAACATTTTGCTTTATTGTTCCCGCGTACTCCCAATGGGACGGTTCTCGGCGCGTTGTGCTTAATCCTGATGGACTTGAACGACCACTGGCGCAGGTTCAAAAAGAGAAAGAGCTACAACATACCCTTCAACATAATTTTCAATCAATCTTCTTTTTCCTGGTGGCACCAACCTGTAATTTGCCGCATGTCGATCAATTGGCGCCTGTAATGATGCGGGTAGCGCCGAAGCTGCCACTGATCGAGAGGGTCCTTGCGTCACTAGCTTGAGGGTAGGTCTTGCACTGCAAGCGGATAGAGCCACCATTGCTGATCAAAGTCCGTCATCTTCAGGGGCTGCAACTCTCGCACTCCGGAGAACCGATGAACGCAGAGAATATCCCTGGCACCGACAAAGTAACTTCGACATGCCGTTGTCTCAGGGGCCTTTTTTGAAACGCCTTTTTAACGCGAAAGACTTACTTTAAATACCACCAAGCTCCAAATAGGCGAGTTTGCGATTTCGAACACGGTCTTGACGCGCTCTATCGCGACCTGCTGCTTAATCGTGATTAGCTGTGACTGTGTTCACAGCTGCAGCCTGTCAAATGCACCCTTTATGTCGCCACGAGAGGTCTGAATCCAACGTTTTGCGGCTGAATGCGCACTGCGAGGTACTAAGATTTCCATAATGTTTCACATTTGTTCCTATAAATGCAGGAATGAATCTTGCCTTGAATTCAAGCCATCCAGAAAATAGTTCATTACCGCTTGCTACATACAAGTCTTGTGTATTTTATCTCCAATAAATTCCAAGCGGTGTAGAAATCTGCCTCATTCGTTGCGTAACAATCTACATTCCATGCTGTTTTGATGTCGTCGTAATTTAACAAAGTCTTAAGCTTGCCCAGAACGTTTTTGTTGATGTGCCACATACACAGGTTTTTACAAGTTGATAGGCAAGGCCCAGAGCATTCATCAAGGTACGTTCGCGGTCGGTGTCAATTACAAAGTTTTGATGACGTATACAGGGAAGTATTATCGTACCATGTCTATGCACCATCTGTAGTCTGCTTCAGTCTCGCTAGACATAAACGCGAAGAACAGCGAGTATGTCTGGTAGGTAGACGTCATCGAGATTTCGTGCACATGTGGCATGTTGTATCGGTTTGTGCGATAAGTTGCATCAATAGGCACAATATTCAAACTGCTTCGCTGAAAGATTGACTTGACTGAAGCGGGGTTAAAAAATAGATGTTTCATCGTGTTGCTGGTGTCTCGTTGCAGATCGTGGCTGATATTTGCATTGACCAGTTGGTCCATGAGTGCATCTAGTGGCTGTCTTCTGCAAGTTGTCTACGTCGATGCGCTGCCTTTAGGTTGTAGAGATCACTGATTCCAATTAACGATCTTTGATTATGTTACTTACAGGCAATTTGGATAGCGGTAGCCCATACCCCTTGGATGCTGCTGCTCACAACAGTGGCCTGACGCGCACTAGCACAAGCAGCTAGTGTTGAACATGGGTGATTGTGCTCGGTGTCGAGCACATGGACTGTCACCGGGCCACTCTTTGCTTCGATATTGCACTGCATCTTGCAGCCTGTATTGAGAGTGGATGTTTGACGGATCCCACGGCCATGTTTTTTTTCTGTACCAGCGTGCTTACAAGCAAGATGAGGAGTGTACACACCACTTTTAAGACGGCTGCGCAACACGGACAGCTCAACATGGTCGATATTGCGTGCAACATTTCGGATTGCTGTTTCTGCGTCAACGATGGTATTAAAGCGCTTCAAGTGCAACGCATTCCAGTCAAAGCAGTGGAAGCAGGAGCAAAAGCAACAGAAGCAGGGAAAGAAGCACCGGGAGCAGTAGCACCAGCACGTCGACTTGAGGGTTGATTGCGGCAGAATTGGCAGTAGTAAGCATAGTAGGAAGAGAGAGGCGCGTTTTTTTTTAAACTATTATGTCGTCTATCGGGTGGTCGTTACTATAACCACTAAAATCAAGAGAGATATCATTTTCTTCCTCACATGTGTACACTGTTTAAGAGTTCTTTCTGACTTAGGAAAAGGTCAGTAATAATTCTTTTGTATTCTTCCTCTAAAACAACTGGCTGTGTTTTTGCTCGTTTTGTCGTAACTAATATGGGTTCTACTGTATATTGGGGGGGGGTGATTGGAGGTGATTTTAAACGCACCCAATCCAATTATATTATATAATTCCTCGCGAACTATGATCTAGTTATAATTGGATTGGCTGTATCCAATTACAAACTAAAATGCAACAACAATACAATTATATTATATAATTCCTCTTTAGTAGGGGTAGTAAACCCTTCATCGCTGATACTGCACCCACAAAAAAAGCTCTATTAAAAACCGAACAGAGAGTACTCAATTTGCGATCTCAGTGAAAAGTCACTGAACAAAAATAGGGGTGTTACCAAGCTACAAGAGCGAACGATCGATAGGATGAAGTGATTGTCCCCTGATAAACCTCCGCCTGGGGACGACTGTAAGGGGCAAGATCAGCCTCAGGAAGAGAGAAATGCGGAGAGGCGGTACGGGGTTGACGAGATAATCCCGGACTCGCAACCGAGTTCAGTTACCACTGACATGGAGGATGGGGATACACAAACAGTAACCCCAGCAGAGAGTATGGAAAATACTACTTAACTCAAAACAGGACAATTACATTTAACGGAGGATGGGGTTACCAAAACGGTAACCCAAGTTGAAAGTATGGTAAGTGGAGGTCATTCTACTGATGAGCAAATAAGTATGGAAGACCGAGATGGACAATCTACCAATACTAGCCAGGAGAACAGAGAAGAGGTAAAGAGCGATACCGAAGGATAGAGGGAGTTGATGAAGCAGGTAAGGTAGGGCATATAATGCATCAGTCTCAAGATGAGTTGCACTGGCTGGATACGAAGAAAGGATGGGACATGTAGAGTAAATCCTGAACCAGCTACGGTGAATCAACAATTAATTTTCCAAGTGGATCCAACCATACATATGCATCCATGGCAATTGCCTCAAAAGATGACCGGGCTGAGGGCCCTTCAAGTCTTACGAAAGCGATATAAGGGGCTGTATTACAGTCAGCTAATGAGAGGAGTGTCTCAAATAGTGGAGATGAGAAGCCAGGACAAAGCGTTTGTCAGAGCAATACAGCGGCAACAGCCTAGAAGATTATGACAACATGGAAACATACTAACCGACTATCAGGTGTGGGTCTGCTACACTCCAGCTGAACGTTTACTATGCAGAGTATGAAAAGGAACGGACGTGTCAACTCGGTGTGGAGTGCAGCAGTCCGAGGAAAGGGGTAACACACATTGTGTGGGGGTGCAAGCGGGCAGCTGGAGTGTGGAACTTAATAGCGACCTATTTGGAAGGGAGACAAGTGGATGAGGCGGACGTATTTCGATACCAAGCGGCAATCGTGACCAGGGCCAGCTACATCGGACATCGTACTGAGACGCCTAAATGATAGGCTGGGACAGAAATATAAAGAAAGGGAACGACATTTACAGCGGACATGGTGGGCAATGTGTAGTATCATCTTCGCAGAGCTATGGAGACTCCGCAACCAGGTAATACATGGACATGACGTATGGGAGGTGGCGGCGCATAGGCTTCACATGCTCTGGCCCAAGTCAGAGCGGTAATGGAATATGAACGGCGCTTGACGTAGACAAAGGTACAAGGACTGTATTTACAAGGTACACTGGAGTGTTTACAAGAGAAGAACGGGACTGGGCTGGATCGATACAAAAACTTAAGGAGGAGCGCCAAGTTAATCCGGACACATTTTTACTTACATCTTTATAGTAGTTTTAGCTAATTCTAAATAGACTACCTTCTACTCTAAAGTATATCTCATAGACCACGATATCTAAAAGGCGACGGTCCTATATTTGAAGCAGTTTTAAGGCATTTGGGATTTTCATGTGTTACACACTAGAAGGGTTGTCAAAAATTGTGGTAAGCATATAATAAAAATCGCGCCCATCACAAAAGCCTTTAGAATTTCACGTCAGTTTGAATTTTGTGCTAGCACACCAGACGAAAACATTTTTACTCCTTGAAAGCAAATGTCAACAGTAATATTGGGTTAATACCTCTCGAAATTTCTCGCTCCCATTCTCATCCAATGAGTAGACCAGGACCATCGTCAACACTTCTTCCGCTGGAGCTTCGGTGGCACGATTGGGGCAATCGCTCTTTTACTATTATTTAAAGCATATCGATCTCTGTCGCACACCCATCGAGACTGCACAGCTTCTAGCCGAAATCTCTTGGACACTCTGTAAGATTACGGCACAATATATCGTTAGAGGGTTCAAGACCAGGTTTCCCAAATGGACGCTTACTTCGCTATGAACTACTTCACGGATGATGCGCTGCACCATCGCCAGCAAATTTGGGGAGCGCATCGTCGACGGGCGTCACGCGCGGGTGATCCGTTTCCATACGACAATCCTTGGGACAGTATTGGGTTGGTTTGCGCGCTGTCAACACGATTTAAAACTCGAGAGTGTGCGACTAATCAACACATTTGGCTAAAGTCCTCGCCTTCAGTCAGCAGCAAGCCGATCACCCGCGAAAAACGTTTAGTAGTGCTCTTTTTACATAGAGGAGGTAAAAGTCGTTGGATGGTACAGTAGGCATCACGAGACCTCGCTCACGGTATTTTTCGTGCAACTCCTGTAATTGCTTTAATTGAGGGGTGATTGGCGTCCGCTGGAAAATTGGTTCGAGCAGATATACAGTGCTTAAATGCTTTCAGTACTTTAACGGGCTATTGCCACGTATATCGCATGGAAGTGTACATGAAGGGTACCCCTGCATTTGAATGCATTCTTCAGTCTATTTGATACTTACGGTCAATTATTGTACATATACAGCTAGTAAGTAGCTGCATTAAAAATGACATCTCTACGACCAGTCCAAAACTATCGAGAGCATGAGATGTCCAACACCATCGATCCATGATATTTTTCTTTAGTAGTAGTATAAGTATAGTCCATTTAGTCTTTAACTATTGGCTATTATAAATTGATTGGCTCTCAACGCTAATTCTGGAACAGAAGAAACTGGAGAGGGATCTTGTCGAGGGCACGAGGTCGGCGTCAACAATGTGGATGGTGCAACTGATATGTTGAAACAGCACTGCATGCGTAGTTGGAGACGGGCCCCGTCCTCACGAAGGTATGGCTTCATACGCTCGTATGCGGCCACCTGACTGATTTGAGTCCGGCACTGGTTCCATACAAAATCATTATGTTCACGGAGCGTTCTCCGTTTTCCATCAAATATGGCTTGGTTGCGCAGTTGCCACAACCACACCTGCGCAATTCCACACACTGCCCACCACAATCTTGTCATCTGATCGTGAAAGGCATCCATTTTCAACCCGTAGTTGAGGTGCATATCCCTTATTAAGGCGGGTGAGATTTCCGGCGCCTGCCGTGTTGCAATACTATTTTGGTATTGTAACATTTCCATGGGCGAGAGAGTACGTCCATACCATTGCTGTAAGAATCTTTTCCAGAAACTGAGCGCTAACACAGTCCCAGAGGATGTGGACACAATTCGTTACGGTGCTGGTACACTCTGGTACTATGACACAGCCATGGTCACCATGTTCTTTGCAAAAGTAGGTGTTCAGTTGCATGGTGGCTACTCTATAGGTAACCCAGAGCTGGTAATCCGACAATATGTGTCCATGCGTCCATATGTCTCGTGGTGTCTGATCCTGAACCGAACACCACCACGAGTCTTGTGTTCTCCGCACAGCCCACTTCTGCGTGGTCGTTGGTAACGTTACTACCATCGCTTTGAAGTAAACTTGTGTGAAATGCCTCCTGAAACTTATCGGTATCCACCATATTGATTTGAGACCGTCGGATAATGGCCAAGGATACATATGTAAAAATGGGTGCGGTTTACATACGATCACCTTGGCTTTGGACGCGGTCCACTTTGATACCTCCGTATGCTGTTGTGGTATCACTTTCCAATATATACCGGATGGCTGTTGTTCCAGTCTGATTGTGGAGGCTTTTGCAGCCTCTGTTCCTTCTAGTAGTCCTGGACGTATGACCCGCCAGGTGAACCCTTGGAGTATTTTCGGTGCCCGAAACAGTTGAATAGGTGGGAGACACCCAATGTGACTCCCCACCTCAACCCTTGGCGAAAGCAGAATAATCGCACACATCCACCTGCACAGCTTCGCATGTGTATGTGATTTTGACTGCGACGAGACAACCGACCACGAGAACTCATCACTAGAAATACGTTGAATACCTAAAGCGGAAATGAGCGCTTCCGGAATTCTATCAAATTTTCTCGCTCCGAGACTGGTCGTTTGCTCCTTCCTCAGCCACGGATTACCCGCCCAGTTGAATGTTCCCCAGAACGCTTCTAACTGTGGTGATAGCAATCCGTGATGAGGGATTGAATCAATGTCAAATTTCACCGTCAGGATGTGATCCGGTAACAGTCCTCTGGAAGCTTCCGTCAAATTCAAGTTTCGAAGTATATCTGGCAAAAATCTCGCTACATAATCGTTCAATTGCCGCCTCTCTTCGCTGGTGGGACCTAACCATTGTCCCATGTCTTCGGGTAACAAACTTGGGCGCCTTTGTAACGCTGTGAGGAGTTGATGAGTCACAATCTTACCATGTCGTCTTGGTGAAATGAAAGTGAGATCGTCACCTAACCCAAAACCTCTCCATGATAACCAAGCTTGTTTGAAGATGCTTTCCGCCGTTATTAGCCATTTTGTGGCCTCCTTTAAACGTTGCACCCTGATAGCAACCGGAAGTGCAATAAGCCCAACACTTCCCGCTTGCTTTGGAGTGTAGATAAGATTCGGGGAAATCTTATGCCGGACTGAGATTTCTTTCTTGGTAGTGGCCTTCTAGATAAATGAACCAATCGCTTCAAAATTTCCACCGGTGGGTCAAAACCTTTAGCCGTGAACATAATAGACGGTACTACGACCGCATTGAACAATGTAACTCTGTCCACCACCGACAAGTGGCTATGAGTGGCCGTTACCAATCGTCTTTGAACATTACCTAACCGAAGTGCCCAATTTCTCGTACCCATATTTCCATGCCCCAGTTCATACCCTAAATATCGCACAAAACCCATGGGTTGTACCACTGGTACACCGTACCATTCTGATAGTGATACTGTCGGGTCTAAAAACAGGAAGTGACTTTTTAACACT
>MIQA02009239.1:0-13902 GCA_001887855.2 Sclerospora graminicola | reverse complement strand
ATCTCAGTCCAGTATTCGCGGTATAATGAAGACAAGTATAACTGCTACCTGCTCCCCCGTGAAGATTTCCGCCCAGAAGGAACCCTAGTCCTAACCCTCGTCCTGCTTCCCCAACCAGGCACCATAACTTCTCATCCGAGAGTCCATAGGAGAGCGTAACTGCCAGCGTTAACGGGTACACAAGGTGAGAGATATGGATCATCCTATTCGTCGTTACCAAGGTGATGGAAGTGACCAGTCGGGTCATTCCAATGCTGACCCGGATCATGATGGATGGGCAGGGTACCCCCTCCGACAGTTAGTTATCTGGGACTCCCGTGGGTGTTCGTACCCCGGAAAGAAATTCAGAGATCGACTACACCACACTACCAATGGGAGTAATGACAATCGGAAGCGGGATGCCGCTTTCTCGCATCAACATCTGATAAAACCATCAGTCAGACCATAGTGCTAATAAAACTCTACCTGACATGGATTTTAGAGCCATGGCTTTTGGAGGATCGACGTCTGCGCCGGTATCGTCGCATTTGCTGTAAAGTAACACGGGAAATAGCGATAATCCACGTAATGAAAACGTAATAGGAAGAGAGAATCTGTTTGTGTCCACAATCCCTTGTCTCCAATTGAAATGTAACGAAAGCAATCAAAAATGCCTTGTAAACAGGCTAGTGCTTAGTGTATCAATTCAAATTGTATCAGTCTTAAGCCAGTCCAATCTGCGGCGGGGTCGTTGGTCAGTACGACAGTGCAACAGGAAACAAAGCTGGCTCTATGTTTGTTTCGTGACGGTATTATTGGTAAAAGTAAAAGTGATATATTATGTAATATTATAATAAAAGTTGACGCATAAAAGCTTTGTTAACATGCATCTTGGTAGTTTCGTTCAACTTTAATTCGTCTCGAAGTTCACCAAACCGTCACCAATTCCAAAATTTCTTCTGAGACCGTCAACGCCGAATTTTTTGCAAAGTACCGAAATGTTAATTCCAATCATTTTTTTAATGTATTCGAAAGCAAACCCCATGTCAATCCATTTTTCCATGTTACTTCAAACCAGTTTGATCTCGTTATTTGTCAATCCTGGGTGCACGTAAGTTCTTGGTCAGTAAATCTGCTATCATATACATTGTTCCCACATGTTCTGGATGCACACGCTCTTTTTGAAGAAAATCTTTCAGAAACTTTAACTTAAGATTCACGTATTTCGTGCTAGCAGCACTCGCTTCACTTTACAGTTGTTCAGTGGCGGCCATACTATCAATCTTCAGGACGATAGGTGTTTTTGTACTTCTACCGATCTCCTCGAACAATTCACGGATCCCCAACGCTTTTTTTCCCTCCAGCTGCCGCGGCAACTAATTCAGCCTCAGCCGTAGCCAACGCATCCGATCCTTGATTTTTACAATTCCAGTCGGCAATTTTTTTCCGTTCACAAAAATTACATTTGCGCTCAAACGTTTTCGATCTACTTTATCAGCAGCGAAATCGGCGTCGCTTTATTCAACAATTTGTAAAGGCAGATGTTCTCCACTATCGTGATTTTGGTGCAACTTCAACGTCTTCGTTCCTTTTAGGTACCGTGCTACCGTTTTTGCCACCTTGTATCGAGCAGCGTCGGTGCATGGGTGCGTCTGGTGGCTCCGTGCACGGTTAGGCCTCGTGCACCTAGATATCCAAAGTAAATTGCCAACCAGCGATTGAAAACGCTTGACGCAAGGTAAATTTTCACTTGCTTTTGTGGGCAACACTACTTCCAGGTTTGGATACATTTCTTCCTCTGAAATCGGTGCTCGGACTGGATTCGCATCTCGTAATCCATGTTTCTCGGGCATTTCTTCGATGGGCATTTCTTGGTCGACAGTATACCCACTGTCTAAGTCTCCTTCGACCCTCATGCCCAAAACGTCTCCACATTACCGAGATTGTTTTAACCCCAATACCTCCATCTCTTCCAAAACCTTATTTATCAATGCCTCACAGGTTGTAGTTACCAGAAATTCGTCTACATACACCCCACTAGAGTTTTTGTCGTCTCCATTGATGCGTATAAAGATGCACGTGTCTGTCAAGCTTTGCACGAAACCCATATCGGTCATAGTTCCACGTAAATGTTCATACCAAAGACGTCCAGCTTGTTTACGTCCATACAGTTTTTCTCTAACTTTAGAACCAAATCCTGCTTACTATCCACCCCCAAAACTTCAAAAATCTCCTCAGATATTTCTACTCCTGGGGGTATTTGTAAGTGTATTTTATATTCTCTGCTTTGGGGTATGCACTGGGTACATTTCCATGTCTTGCGGGTACATTCCGAATCAGAGACATAATGAGAATCTTCATGTTGTTCAACTACATGACTGTTGAAACGTTACAAAATAATCTTCACCAAGAATCTGTTGGTCACCACGTGCGACCAGCCTTGCTTTGAATCTTTCCACCGTTCCATCCGATTTCAACTTGGTCTTGTAGACCCATTTCGTAAGCAAATGTTTATTCCCTTCCACCCGTTTTATTAGTCCAAAGGTGCCTAATTCTCAAGGCATGTATTCCTGCCTGTTCGGCGGCCGTCCATTTCTCCAATTAACTTGACCCGTGTGCCTCCCGAAAAATTTTGGGGCCGGGAAGTACTGCAAACTTCCCATCCTTTCCACTTTCCACATTTTTCACTGCAAATGCGAACAACATGTTTACTTCTGCCTCTGTAATTTCGTTCACGGTTTCACAATTTTCATGAGCGCTTCTCGGTACCAAGTCACCCTCCGACTCTTCAACTCAAACAAGCCGGCATTAACACCGGCGTGCCTTTCACAGCCATGTTCCTCTCTTTTGTGGCCTTGGGTTTCTTCTTTTTCTTTAAGAGCCACTGTCTTCATCGTCTTTTTGACGCTTCTTCCCGACTTTCGTGAGCCTTTTTCTTGGTTGCTTTTATCTGCGCTCCAAATCGACGCACCTTTCTGATTTTCGGCCGTAAGTTCACTCTCCGTTTCTCTTTTGACGTTTAAAACTTACGCTTGCTCTTCATGGTTGTCTTCACTATCATTTTCTTCAACTTGAAGCTTCCCCGCGACCATATCGTTTGATCTTTGGTCCAGCGTCTTGATGTTCATTATATGCCGGTTGATATTACCACCCTGTCCTTTATTAGGAAAACTTTATAACCTTTTTTCGGTCGTATTAACACTCTCTCAGCGTGTTTTTCAAGCGATTTTCTTCTGGAATCTCTCCAAACTGTACGGGGAGATAAAAAAAACACAATGTCACCGACATCCTCTTTTTTTGCTAGCAATTGTATTAGCGGAACCCTTCCAGGTTTCGCCCTTGTCGGACCACGGTTAAGTATGTACATTACGCACTCAGCCGCCTCCGTCCGGTAAATCAAGGGTATTCCTGAGCCAAAGATCATGCACCGAATCATGTTGAAAATGGCTACGTTCATTCGTTCTGTTTTACCATTGGAGGCTGGAGTCCCCGCCTTAGTTATTGGTCGACGAACACCTGTCCTTTTGCAGGAGGGTTCCACATTTTTAAACTTTCTGCCTCCATCGGTACGTAGCACGTAAATCCTATAGCTAAATTCATTTTCAAGCCATACCAAAAATGCTCGAACATTTTTTTTTGCTGCCCTGTCTTTTTGGGGGGCGACAGATACACGCACATAAAAAAATGATCCACGAAAACCACAAAAAATGATTTCCACGTCTGCCGCGTGGAGTTATCCGACCTTTGAAGTCGCTACATATAAATCCACCTATGCGGTCATTTTGAGAGTTTGTGCCAGAGTCCCGCGTAGACTGCTTCGTACCCGAACGATTTCCTTTGGCACAGGTTAAGCCTTTTGGGCGCTTATCCTGATCCCCAATCTGGGATCATTAGTCATGCGTTCAATGTTATCGTACACTTAGTGTCCGAGGCGTGCGTGGAAATGATACAAGCTTCCTTCTTGCAATCATTCCTCGCCTTTTCCGTTTGGACACTCATTACCATATTGCTGAACTGAGACCGAAGAGTATTCAACTTTTCTGCATGTAACTTTGCCACAAACATCGATCCATACAGTTTGACACGACATAAAGTCCTGTTTCCCGGTGTAATATTCATTATCTTGTTATTATCTTCAATATGACAACCTTTCTTCTTCAAGCACCCCATCGATATGAGATTTTTCGCTAGCTTGGGGGCATACTATACCATCGTCAAGACAATCTTCGTAGTTGTTGCTCATTGCTTTTGGGCGTTACCGTACCAACTTGCATGGCTTTTGATAATCAATCATCTGACAGAACCAATTCATCGCCATTGCCACAGTCTTTTGAATCTTCGAGCAATTTGGATCCCCAATCATCTCGGCTTGCACCGCTATCGAGGACACAAATATCGTCAGTCGTCTTTTCTTTTTCTTTCATAGTTTCCCGGGGTTTATCCACGGTCGCAAGGACGAAACTACGCTCGGAATCTAGATCACTCTGACGCCCTCTCATGGTTGTCATCGGAAAATTATTCTCTTGATCTGCTGTGGTCAGTTTCCCTAAATGTGACCTTCGACTCCATACCCGTGACAACTCCTTAAATTTTCTTTTATCCACGGAGTTTACCACCATTCTTGGTGACCGCTTTTGCTTGCGATCGTCATCCTCGAGCTCCTGTGCCCATGTCCCCAATTCTTGGGCATGTTGCACGTAATCTTGCCTCATGGGGTTGTACCTCACCATGAGTGCAACTTTCATACTTGGCACGGTAAATTTCACGATATTTTACTTATCAGATAATTTGCTTTCGCGACTTAGTGCCACCTGGTATAAGAAATGTTCGGCCAGGATCGTTTTGGATCCTTCTCGGCCGTTGAGGCTTGGTAGTGTTATATATTATCTTTGAAGGCATTGTTCATTTGTTCCAACACCGTGTATAACGACTGGGAAGCCGGCCACAAAACCCCAATATTTGTCTGAAAATACTTGAGGGTCATTCCTTCAAATCTTCGTCCAGTTTATTAACTTTCAAGCGCTCATTCCACTGGAAACCTGACGTCAACTGTGCCACTTCCAAAGCTTCTAGAAACTGGTAAGACTATTGTTTAAAACCTGCTCCTAGACCTTTGTAGATTTCCACTCTGCTGAATTTTGAATGGTGAGCTTAGCAAGCTTCACCATGCGGCATACCAACTCGTGGGATGTTTCGTTCCCATCCGGTGCTCCACCCGCTTGTGCCGGGTTCATGGGAGCAGCTGCCTGTCCCATCATGAAATTTCTAGACACACCTTGTCCAATGCCTTTTATCCCGACTTAGCAATTCTAAGGTCATTCTACCACCAAACGGCCCGTGGTTTCTCAAACTTTCTCTAAATGCACTTGAGGAGTACGAGTGACTCAGCTCTGCCGTTCGTGCCAGCTCGTTTTCCAAGTCTTTTATCAAATTTCTTGATAAACTCCATCATACCGTTCATGGCCTCTACCATACGTTTATCATTTTCACTTGCCAAGATCGCAATATAGTGCGCCTACAAATCAATCTTTCATTACAAGCGAAAAGCACCAGAAACAATTACCCTTTGGGTTAAGGGGACTTTCACTCGATATTATTAAGCTCATAACAGTATAAAAATCTGACTTAATAGACCCGTCAAAATTGGGCTCATAACTACTATAAAATTTGAGGTTCGACACAGTGTATAAAACAGTATTAATACAGTAGTGGTTCTCACGGTTTGAGGGAAGGTACTTTGTAGATAGACAAAACTAGCCTATCAGCGCGTATCTACGATTTTCCAACCGTCAGAACCTTTTGCATTCAGCAAAGTGCCCACAGACTCGATTTAAGCCAATGATGTAGAAGAAGCTCGTATTTTGTGTGGATCATGACTCGGTACAGTTATCTTCTATCTTTAACTAAGTCCGATTGGTTGGTTCCAAGCAAAAACCAGCCAATCAAAAATACCTACAACTGGTTGTTTTTAACTTCAGCGAGAATCGCTGAAGGCAAACGTGTGAAAAAAGGGCTTTGTAGGCAAACCGAAGGTCATTTTTGCCTATTTTCACCTACCTTCGAACCGTGAGAACCACTAGTATTAATACAAAATTACCGGAAACGACGGATTAAGTGGGACACACGTATCAAATGGGATACGACAATCTTTTTGTTGGCATTCCACCTTCACATCAAATGAAATGTATGCTTATACCTACCCATAGGACGGAGGTCACGATTAGCATACAATAAAACCCAGTAAACCACAAAAACATCTTTAAACCGTTACAAAAGAAGACTATCACCCTTTGTCTTTTCTTCTACATTTGATAATAACCGCACCCAAAGAAGCAAGGATAAAATCAAATTTCTTATTGTTAATGCTTTTTTTATTATCAATAGTAGAAGAGCCTAACTGTGAGGGCATGCATATTAGCGGAGGTCGTTCAGTTGTGGTAAAATTTTGAATTGAAATTAGTTATCAGTACAAATGTATATTTTGCTTCTTAATACCTTTGAGGGCGCGTGAATATTTTATTCACAGAGCGTTATGCAAATTTCATGCGCCCTCGACGGTATTTAAAGTTTAAATGTTGTTTGAATCAAGTGATTTGCCCTTCCTTTATACTTTTAGAATTCAATTGTACATTATCAATCGATTCCTGTCTTTCAAGCACACGAAAAGAAAAAAATACGTTAAATACGTATAAAACACAATGTACTTCCCCCGGGGCAAAATAAACGCAACATATACACAAAATCCATCGTAATTGGTTCAAAATTACGTTTTAGAGAACACGAGGTGGATGAAAAGAAAACACTAGATCACCTCTTTCTGTTAATATTTTTTTCTCATTGAATCTCATGCTAGGACCGATGCTATGTTGGAATGAATGGACGCAGCGAGCGACGAGAAAACTCCCGCCCTAGTCCAAGATGACAATCAGGCGTACTGAAAGCATGCACATAAGTGAGTGTATCAGCAACAGTGCTGTTAGGGGACAAAATTTCTACTCCTCAAGAGTGCCAAATCAAGCGTTTCGCAGTCCAGAGTGGTCCGATCTTAATGCCGTTGTTTGGGCGGTAACTATCCTAGTTGTCAACACTGGAAGCGCCTGGACGTGATGAATGTTCATTTTTCGCTGTTTGGATGTATTTGGTGTTGTTCAGCAATACTACGAGGCAAGTGGATTACTACATCAAGACATATAAGCTAGAAGATGTTTTAGCTGTTGTGGGCTGACCAAGTTACTCTATTGAATTGTTTCTTATTATTTTTTTATAATTGCCAAGGTTTTATGTGCCGTTTCCATTATTTTGCCCGTTCTCTTCTGATTGTAAACCCCTACAGTGAATATTTGCATAAGAAGATACTACTATAAATTTATATTTGCCGCGTTTATTTCGGACACCTGTATATTCCGACCGTGCGTTTATTTTGCCCCGGAGGAAGAATTGTAAATGAGGTATAATACGTTTGTAAAATACACTGTATTATACAGACCTTTGATACATAAGGATCTATACTCATAACGTGTTGTAAAGTACCACGTAAATTCCACTGTAATAGCGATAATTCACGTAATGAAACGCAATAGGAATAGAGTACCTGTAAGTGTCCACAATCTCTTGTCTCCAATCGAGACGTAACGAAAACAATCAAAAACTCCACGTAAAGCCGTTAGTGCTTCGTGTGTCAATCCAAATTGTATCAGTCTTAGGTCAGTTCAATCTGCGGCGGGGTCGTTGGTCAATACGACAGTGCAACAGGAAACATAGATGACTTTACGTTTAGTGTCGCTATTATTGTAAAAGTAAAAGTGATATACTTCCACTGTCCGCGTCTACAGTAAGCGTGTCCACGAATATAAGACCAAATTGGTTTTAAATACGGATTCATATATATTCAAAGATACTCCGCTAAGGTTCGAATGTTGGTTCAATTAGAAAGGCAAATAAGTGCGATGGTTTGCGCGAGTAGCGCGACGAATTCCGCATCAACTTTTTTTTGTAACTGCGACCACGACGACCGCTTGCGCCATCATGAATTGTGCCTAATTCCAGATTGGCGCGGGCTCATACCCAAAAACGACGTATCTAGCGCTGAAAAAGTCAAATTTTAGCGTACGATACTTGGTTACACCGTTAGACAGCAGAAATATTTTTTTCACGCATTCTTATAACATACAAACGAGTACCTTCTTGCTCTAGGCCGCTGCCAAGTTTTGCAGTACGTGCAGTGTTTTGGATCTGTGTGCGTCATTTTGAGAGCGCGGACCCCATGGAGGGTCCGACATTTAAGGCTATATCTTGAAAACCGTTTTGAATAAAACAAAAACTCCTTCAATCAGCATGGATTAACGATTTAAAACGTCTAATCAGCTAGTCTCAGACAACCCTTTCCTGAATAAAAATGAATTTTAGAAAAACGGTCTTATATTTCTGGGCAGAGGAAGTATTATGTAATGGGCGAGTTTATAATCACCCAAAAACCAAAGCCCACCCCCAATATACAGTTTAACCCATATTAGCTACGACAAAACAAAGCCAGTTGTTGTAGAGTGTATGAGAGTACATAAAGGCAGCAATAAAAGGGCTAGAACGAAGAAAAGCGCCAGGGCAAGATGGCAACTGACCCGCAATAAAGATCCGATGATTCGTTACGGAGGCATGTATACGGTGGGAATTGGTGTACGCTGTCTTTGCCAACAAAAACGCCTTTGACGTCTCCTGCACGTGGCTGTTAGCGATGTGTCGGACGACGTATTTCGTGCTGCCGTAACCTACCTAGGTTTCATCTTGTTTCGTTCTCCTGTACAAGTACCCAAGCTGGTGTCGCGGCTGGCTGAGAGGTTTATTCCTCACGTTCGCTACGGTGATTGCGTACCTGTAGGAGTCGCACTAGGCTATACAACTGCTAAAACCATTTCTAGACGACGCAGTATACTATGTGCGTCAAGGTGCGCTCCTGGCTGTGGCCATTTGCCCTTTTTATGGAATCGTAAAGTGGTCAATGAAACGAATGAAATCTCGTGCAAATCTACACTTATTCACCCGTCAGCTCCTCCAGTCAGCAATCGAGCCCGCATACGCTATCTCTTCGTAGTCTTACTCACCCATAGGGTACCCCAGAATTGGCCGCGATATATTATCTTTACCATTAACCAACCAGTTGCGGAAAAGATTCTCCTGCACGGAGCTTGGTACCCAATAGGTAAGCTTGTTAAACTTTAGCACGAATAGGTGCACCTCGGGTTGCGGCCTTCCGACTCCTGCATAACAAACATGCTTCATGGTGTACCCTAAGTGTTTCATAGCTGGTTTAAAATTGGTTAAATGTCTTATGCTACCCATTTGAAAAGTTTGAGTACTTTTTCCTGAGACGGAACTTACCATGTAACGTACAACAACTGACTGTGTTTTTTTGTGTGTGTTTTTAGTAACTAATATGGGTTCTACTGTAGACTGGTGGTGAGTCTATAAGGCCCCCCTTTGTAGTACCGGTACTTCGAAGTACAGTCACACCACCCAATGAGGACTCCCCTACGTGGCACAAATCCTGTATCTGAATCCACAAGTGTCTGCACCAATCAACACACTGTATTTTGGTATGGACGAGCGAATTCCCCCTTTACCTGGTTCATTTCATAGGTGATCACCACTTCAGCCTGGGCGCCAGACCTCGTATTTTGCAAAAAAATGGCCGTGTAAGCTCCGTCGACGAGGTTAACTTTGGTTGTTTTCCAAAGTATATGGACCAACACATATCTCCGTTCTTCTTCCATCATAAGTGATATCTCAAGTGGTTTGTCAGTTGCCGGTATACGGAGAAAAGCGTCAACAATGCACGGCGCACAAAATCCTGCAAGCGCGCTCTTTGAGTCAAACTGGCAGCTTGGCTGCTCTATGGACCGCCATACCGACCCAAAACCCGGAATGGAGACGACCAAGGCACCGAAGTTGCATATCTTTCGCAACAGGCTTCGTCCATATACAAGCGGAAGACAAAGTCCCATCAGCCCCAATGGAGTCTGGTAGCGGTAGTACTTCTACAACAAGGCATGTAATTCTGGATGACTTTCTAAGGTAGGAACAAACTTGAATACGAAGATCCTTCTGAAGTTTGCTAGCAACGAATCACACAAAGCCTCGTGCCTGACAAATGCTACCACCGCTTGAGGAATAGATGTCATACAACCAGAAAGTTGCTAAGAAGAATAGTTTCGGGTTCAGCCGCATTTTATGTGTACTTTTTGCAATTGCAGCACTTTTGTATTAGTATGAAAAGAAAACGTGAATGTCCTTTTCAGTAAATCCGTCTCACACTCACTGCTGCCATAAGGCTGATAGTCAGCTAACGACCTCTATTAGTCCCTCTGTTACGCTCATCATTTTGCTAATGTAGCTAAGGTATTTTGGATACAGAAAGAAGTGACTTTGGCAGGTTGACATATTTTCTTGTCCACGAATAGAATGTGCCTATCGGATCTGACATCGCCAACCCCTCGCCTGACGGCGTCGGTATATCTCCATCTACCCCTCGCAAAATGTGTTTTGACAACTTTCCGACACCAGATAAGTGGTTCAGTTGTTTTCGTGCCTCTTTTACTGAAAAAGGCACAAGCAAACATGTGTGCCCCGGCAAGCTCGGGGAAGTCTATACCCAACTCGCGTTTTGGCTAAATCCAAGTTTTGAGTCATCAAGGGTTAGGGTTGTCAAAAATTGTTAGGGCCAAAAGAGTGTACTTCTACCCAAAAATTGGTTAGATACTTGATTCGTTCGTTCTGTTTAAAAAAAACAGTTACATTCCATTTCTACTGGAATGTACGAGTATTTTGCAACATTCGTCAAAAGTCGCTACTGTTTGGTGTAAAAAGTGTAAATATACTTTATACTACATACCCCTTTCAAATAAATATTAAAAACCCCATAAAAACTCAACTACCTTCAAGCTCGAATTTTCGCGCCATAAAAAATCCAAAATCCGCCATGGCCGCCCAGGCTGTTATGACAACTGTTCAATATGCTGTTGCTTGCTAGCTTCGATGAAAAGAATGAATCATTTAAAGAATCGATACTCGAGTCAAGCGCTGGAAATGTTACGAGTATGACATGGTGCTGCACACTATAATTCATTTCGGGATTTGACTCTTACCATATTAGCAGATTTTAACATCAATATCAATGGCAAAACCTCCCTCAAAGAAGGCTAATAAGGTTGTTACCAAGTCGGACAAATGCCGCGTCAAGAAGCGTGTTAAGTCCTAATCGACGTACATCTACAAGGTATTGCGTCAGGTCCACCCAGAGATAGGTATTAGCAAGCGCAGTATGCCCATTTTTGTTAACGGCATTTTCGAGCGGATTGCTTCGGAAGCCGGCAAACTCTCCCGTAACAATAATAAATCGACGCTTTCCTGCCGTGAGATTCAGGCGGCTGTCCGACTTTTTATTATTGAGTTGGATAAGCACGCTGTTTCGGAGGGCAGGAAAGCTGTGACCAAGTTCACATCACCTTAAATCTAAACCATCCTCTCTGTAGCCTGATCATTGCGTAGCCAAGGCTGCATGGTTGTTTTTGAACACTATCCTTATGACAAGAAATTCTTCATATCCAAAGAATTAGTCAATCCATTGGTGTATCACTCGGTTCAACCTGGTACATGTTACGCAATTTCCCTGTTAGAACCTATTTTAGATTAACTTGCCCGTCGAATTTAGCACATGTAGACGCCACTTAGAGCACCGGCGACGCAACGGATACTGTTCAATTTCAAGCACGGGTTGAGTGCTAGTGGGAGCTTCAACAATAGACAAAATTGGGTCCTCCACTATACCAAGAATATAGACAGCATAAACCGTCAATGGAATTATATACAAACAGCAGCGCTAGGTCAGAGAAATAATGCGATATTTGAGACAATATGAATTAAACCACATACGTAAAAATCTCGCGCCGACTCCAGATTTTGCTTCAGCTTCCACTTTGCATAAGCAGACTCCAATTAGTGATTAGTCCAGGTCTAAGGGGGGCGGCTACAATTAATATCACCGTTTAAACTAGCGGTCTGTTTAGGTGCGACATCCACCGGAATATTGTGGCTGGTTCTACAACAGTGATACGCGGAACAGGATGGAATTCCGTTTTTGGGATCCAAGCCAATGTAGTTTCACCACTTTCGCCATCATTCAGCCCCCACCAGGTCCCAGATCTAAGCAGACAGAAACACCATACAGAAAAGTTACTTAATTAACAAATAGTTCGCCTGCATCCAAAATACAAAGCAACCTACTTGCCCAACGCTAATTATTGCGGGTGATTTCCAGCCATTTCCATGTCACGATGCGTTAATGTACGCTGCAAATGTAACATTTCCTTGAATGTTTACAAAATCTAACCAAGCTTTTTCACAAGTGTCCATTATATGCTCTACTGAAGAAAAAACAAAATGGGGGGGTCTTAAAACTAATTTATCTGACCTTAAAACTAATAATCAATCTTATATCTAAAGAAGCAGAACTTTTGGCAAGTAATTTTTCAATATTAATTCTTGCCTGGGTTCCTATTTCTTTTATTTTGCTCCCCTTTTTTCCAATTATCATATTTTTATACCTTTCCCGGGAAACTATAATAGCCTGATTAACTTTAACAGACCTACCTTCTTGTGATTAAATATCACCTAATTCAATGTGATTTACTATAACTATCAATACTTGCCAGCGATCATTCGACAATGGGCGGTGGGTAGAGATAAACCCAATTAGCTTCTATTTACAAACAACCCTCCAATATAAAGAACTTTTTCTACTCAAAGAAAATCACTGGCAGGTGTAATTTCAATTATTATGTCTATATCCAACTCGCGTTTTGGCTAAATCCAAGTTTTGAGTCATCAAGGGTTAGGGTTGTCAAAAATTGTTAGGGCCAAAAGAGTGTACTTCTACCCAAAAAAATGGTTAGATACTTGATTCGTTCGTTGTGTTTTACTTGTATAAGAAGTAAACATTCACAACGAATGCAATTCTTCGTGCTTCCCTTGCACAAGTAAACATTCCCAAGGGATGCAATTCTTCTCTATTTAAACCCAACGAACGAGTCGAGTATCTACACGAAACGATAAACTTGAGAAGCTACAAAACGAGAAGGAAGCGTGCTAAAATGAAATCTTACCATACATCTTTTGCATTGCCGAGCATACTGTAGTACGAGGTAGACACTGACCCAATCACCTTGTGTTAAAACGATACATCAATCATCGACCCCTTCTTTCTTGTAGTTATATTAAAAGATCTCTATCGATCGTACCTGGCGTATCGTCGACGCCCTAAAAGCTGAACCTGTTCATATACTTCGAAACACTTCGAAGAAGATTGCAATACAGTAATTGGATATGATACGTTTAGCTTTAACCGGATCAGAGCCGTGCAGTTGCCTCTGCTTTCTTTTTTATTGTCATTAAGGCAACAATCCTGGAGTAAACTCGTCGCCGACACGAAGAGCTTGCCAATCTTGAGCTTAGACGTGCAAAGTATGGCCTGGCCACGAGATGGAGCCGGTGGCGTGACATCAGCGTGCTCCGTGGTTCAATAATAGCGTGTACCATGTAACGGGTATGTTTTTTCGTATGTTAGGACAAGAGGTACCGTATACCATCTGTCTTAGCCGACACACACGAGGACAATAAATGCCTGTACATGTTAATGATATGTTTTGGGATGCTTTTGCAAGGTTTTAATTAGAAAATGGGCAAACAAATTCCGGACAAAATGACACATCTTGGCAACTTGAAGGTCACCATGATGATCAGGAAGGCGTTTACAATGCCATCCCTCCCAGATCGCTAATATGTACGTGGCCTGGGCCTCTATTTTCACTGTGTTTCATCCGGCCGCGCGCCATCGATTTGACAATGGCGCGATGTCCACTCAAATGTGTCCCA
>MIQA02009238.1:12666-31615 GCA_001887855.2 Sclerospora graminicola | reverse complement strand
CCCAAGAGATGCGACGACGGTATCAAGATTGCTATGACCGTCAGGCGCTTAATTACGTAATGTCACTGCGGGAACACGTAGGTCGACAAGGCAACGCGACATTCGACTTTGACGTTGTGGGCACCAATGTTGATGCCTCACATCAACCACAGTTGTTCACCCAATTTGGACGTCAAGGCTGAGATGATGATGCTGATTGAGTTACTAGCGGAAAACTCGCACGAAGTGTGGGATACCAAGTACACAGCTACTGGATGGCGCTACGGTGTAAAGTTTGATGAAAGTGCCAAGACGCATCCATCATTGAAGCCATATATGCTGTTGGAAGAGCACGAAAAGGCTTTAACTCGTGAAGGCGTGACGTCAGTGCTCAAGTCGTGCATTTATCTTGGCTGTACGTTTTCCATCACTCATCGAAGAAACACTGATAGCTAGAAAAAGGACTGCGATAGAGTCAGAAGAAAGAAGGAGGAGGTTCACTGCACTATTGAAAGAAAAAAGAGCGTCTATTGCAGCTTTTTCTTGGGGAAACCGGGTTTCGAACGCAGTGGACTCAGTTTTGGACTCGTTTGGGCGTTTGCAAAGCTCTTGGCTGCTCGTTTCTGCAGTTCGGCGATCGTCAAGGGTCGATCGTCATCCTCGACGTCACTTTTCGGGGATTCTGGTTCCTCAGTAGTCTCCATACTCGTGCTGTCTTTATTCGACCCAGATTGGATGGGACTTGTTACCTTGGAGACATTGACTCGTACAAGTCCCCTCTTATCCAAACAATGGGGCAATAAAGTTCGTACAACAGAGAGCGAACGCACTGCTGGATCACTAGGATGTAATTGTACTCCCATGATGGACGCACGAGGAGCTTGAACTGGATGCAAATGTCGAAGACGACGTGAAAATTCCATGATGAGTTGATGACTTCGCTCTTCAATAATCTAGTTGATGAGAAAGAGTGGAAGGTTGGTTAGATTTAGTCATGTGATGAAGGAAAAAGGATATGGAAAAACAAAATCAACCGCTAGGAATTGAAGAATGTTGCCCACAGTTATCCCCGAAGCAGCGAAGAGATCATTCATGGAGCTAATCCGTACCTAGACAAGAAAGTTTTGTAACGAAATGAGTGACGTGCTGGAAAAGAGAGACATGGATCTCGCATTGTGACGCACCATAACTGCTTGTTTGTCTTTGACTGAGACGACTTGATCATACGATGGCATCTACAAACAACCACACCATGTTATCCAACTGGAAAGGGATAGGATACTTTGTCAATATCTTTTTACCGGCATGACGTCATGACAGCCCAAAGCAGTGTACATTCTCGTGACAATGTGGACAAGGGGCTGAAACTCGCGCGTCGCTGCTGTATACAGACGTTCAGCTTGGGCCTGTTCCGTCAAAAGTCTATCCACAACGATCTCCAGTCAGTTTTTTTCGCTTTCAAACTCGGTGAGTTGACGTACTTTTCACGCGTTTCCACTAACTTGTCAATCATTCGCTTTCGTCCATTCACGTTGCTCTCTTGCATGCTGCTCTTTAATCTAGACAGACCACATTCAACCGCTTGTCAGGTGATTTCTCTCTCT
Organism: Sclerospora graminicola; assembly: GCA_001887855.2. NCBI lineage: Eukaryota > Oomycota > Peronosporomycetes > Peronosporales > Peronosporaceae > Sclerospora > Sclerospora graminicola. The sequence goes on along the minus strand of MIQA02009238.1, from coordinate 30,032 downwards.
CTTTCTCTTTCTCTACAAAGAACAGAAGCACCCCCCCTACTTTTGAATCTCTTTTTTCATGGCCATTTTTTCCTCTTCCAGTCGTTCCACTTCATCGCTCGTGCTTTGAATGTAGCGAAAGAGCGCAAAGTGATTCTCTTCTTTCGTCGCATACATGTCAACCAATTGATGGTAATCGTCTACGCCCATTTGTTCTTGCAATGCTCGAAACGTTGATTCAAACTCCTCGAGCTTGTCATTCACTGAGGCAATCATCCGCTTGTCTTCTAAAGCCTATTCAATCAAAAAGAAGAAGAATAAACACAGCAGCCTTCTTTCTTGACAAGCAACAACTTACTTTGAGCTCCAGCTTCTGCAGATTCTTCTTGAGTTGTTGAGATAAACCTACACTTTATTGACGCTTGATCCTCGGAGCGCCAATAAACCTTAACATTCACTACAAAAATGTTGTCCATTAGTACCCTTTTTGTCGCCCGTTTTGGAGCACTGATACGGCGCAGTGAGACCGGAAATCTTTAGAGTGAAGTCTTGTGGTGACGGACACGCGACGTCAATATTAAGCACTCGATGCCAGCGCGACGGCACCCAGCAGAGATGCCACGCAATATCGGTCAGTGAAGCGCATGTCTGGGGCCTAAGGTGTTGGAATCAAAGTAACGGAGCTCCCTTGCATATTTTTCGCTGCTCCGACTGCGTAATGAGAAAATTAGATCAATTATTAGGGGGATCAAAATGTGAAGCAGTAAGAGTTAATGAGATCTACCTTTGCTGGATAATTTACTTAGCCTTAAAGTGCAATAAGCCATAATGACGCCATGCAAAACTCAGCAGCCATCACGCACACACCACGAGTCCCCGCTTCGAAAAACCAGTCGATATCTTCGTTAACCGACTTTAGACGTTAATTTATATCGCATGGCCGCTTTCCCTCGCTCATATTCTACCACACTTGCCCTACATGGTGGGTCGATCAACACTGTATTGATCTATACTACAATGGTTGGCGCGAATACTGCGGTGTTTGTTGGCTTCGAATTATAATTTTGGCGCGCAGTTTTAGATAATACGTTCACCTCAAAATGAAGGTATATTTAGCCAATAAAATGTTTTTATCAATTTTGTGGTGTCCACAAAAACCCTTGTGCACATTCTTCTGATGAACAGACTAGTACGTACCTGTTAACTGTTTGAGCTTCCTCGTTGTCGGGACCTAAATATTTCGATAAAAAAACGTTCGTAAGTTTAGTCCTTTTCGATTACCCCAATATACTCACTTGCTTGAAGCTTCCTATATGGGCTGTTTCCAGTGTGACGAAAGAAGTCACTATAGATCCTCCATGCCAGTGTGTATTTAATCCTCGGCTCAATTAACCAGCAGGCTGTCTCCTTTACAAACTGGGTGTGAATTGCCAACGGAATAGAAATGAGTCAAATCCCTCCCGCTGTTTTAGGAGCGGAAACGAGGGCAGGTGAAATTTTATGCCGTGCCGTACCACAATCATTTGCCTGACTCCAGACAAACCGTTTTTGGAGTCATTCTAGTTGCCTTAACACGTCTGAATTGGACGGGAAAACCTTCGCGGTAAATATTATGACTAGTAAGGCGATTGCATTCAATTATTGTACCCGCTCCAGTACAGAAGTTCCGCATTTTGTTGCTGTGGTCAATCGTCTCTGGGTTGCTTTCAGCCGATGCGCCCAATTACGTTCACTTTAGTTCTCAGCTCCAATCTCATACCCTAGGTATTGTGTAGTTTTGTGTAAGTCGGTGTGATAGGTACAGTATGCCAAACCAAAAAATGTTCGTCACTTCCCCATCGAAGAAAATGTGTACGCATTTCTGAGGCTGAAATCGTAACCCAGATAGCTCACCGAATGACCTTACTGTTAAAAAGTGAAGTTTTACGGTATATCGGTATTGTTAATTATTATGTTAGTTACATAATGGTTACTATTACAGTACTACTTTGGAGCACTTTTTTGAGAGATTTACGGTACTTTGCTATATTTAAGTAAAGTTGGGTGAAAAGTATTCGGACCATAACCGACTTTATTTCGAGGTAACTTTAGTGTAGGTTTTAAAACTGCTTGCACATTGTCTCGTGAGTCTCGACACTTCGCATGCATATTGATTAGGTAGATACTTAATCACTTCTTAATACACTTTTTATTAACTAAGTCCCTGTGTTCAATCTACGCGACAACGTCTAACTTGGCAGCTACGTCGACTGTTATACCTTGACAAAGTAAGGTATAAGTTTCAACAAACAAGTGCAAGTATATTCAACATTATCGACTACGACTTGACTTAAGCTTAAGTTCCTACTGCAACATGGAAAAGGATACTTTTGAACAGGTTATGAGCCCAAAAGGTCACAATGTCGTCGACAGTGACAGTCGTGAGGAGAAAAAGGACGCAGGTTTGGGTGCCGAAGGAGCGGAGATACTGAAGCTGGTTCGAGGACTAGCCGAACGGATGGAAAAATTGGAGAACTCAAGGATCAACGTGGACGAATATGGTTTCAACAACTCAATGAGGCTTGGTACTCGGATGCGAATGGCATCCTTTGACAGTACGCCCGAAAAGAAACCATACCCAACTGAGCACTGGAAAGAACCAGATGCGAAAAATGTTGGACCTACTCCACCACCGGCAGATTTTCGGTTCCCAGCACAACCGGTGTATGGAAACCATGGAGGTCAAGTGCCACAAGGTGCACCAATGCAGCAAGGCGTTCCGATACCGCCTCAAGCAGCTTTCCGACAACCACCCCAACAGATGTACCGGACACCTACAGCAAAAGATTGCAAACTTTCGATTCGTGTCTTTGACGGAAAGGAGGTCTACCGGGGGCTCGGTGCTGGTTTCAAACAATGGGGAACAAGATTCATTCGACAAATATCGATCGCTGAATCCGCGTGCGGATACCTATGGAGCGAGGACATTAAGGTCGACCTCCTCGGACACTACCTAAGCGGTACAGCCGAAAGGTATTATCAACGTCAAGTGGATTCATGGTGGAACGAGTCACCAACGCTCGTTCACATTATGAACAAGATGCTAAGCGCGTTTAATACGACCATAACGCCTGCTCAATCAATGAAGTTGTTCACAAGCAGGAAAAATCCGAAACGCAGCTGGAACGAGCACTACCTATATATGGTAGCCGTATCCGAGGCAGTAGGAGGAAGTGAGCCTCTTGTCCTGGAAAACATCGTACACTACGCTTCAAGTGAACTCAAGACAATATTAATGTCGAAGTTCGATCACACGAGAACAGATTTTCTCAGGCAAGCGGAACAGCTTTGCCAATTTGCGGCAGCCATCGAAAATGATGCCAGAGGATCCACAAGATTCGGAAACGACACGATCAATTACGTGGAAGACAAGCCCAAGGAAAAGATGTGTGCAAACTGCGGGAGACCAGGACATGCGACTTCAAAATGTAAAAAGACATCAAGAAAGCAAACAAACGTGCCTCAACCCAGCAACAAAATCGATTTTACGCTGGCGATAACAAAAATGGTATCAAATAGCAACAGCTGGATACTTGACAGTGGTGCAAGCATGCACCTTGTCAACAACGAGACCTATCTACGGGATGTAGAAGGAGTGAACGGGACGTGTTTTCAAGCAGATGGACAAACCCTAAAGGTATCGAAGAAAGGATGGGTCCAAATACAAGTCACGTCAAACGAAACCATACATACCTTGAAGATCATGGAAGTATATTATGTGGAAAGCCTTTCAAGGAACATCTTGTCGTACGGACTTTTGGAAGAAAAGGGATGCGAAATGGTGTACGTCAGTGGTCGGCGCGTGATGAGGCACCGTGACAGCAAACGTCATATCTTCGACATAAAAAAGGAGAACAAGGTACTTGCAGTTGAAGTTATAGTTGACGTCCCAGTAAAATCCGATCGGGACTCGATCATGGCGATCTTACAAGAAAGCGACAAGGAAACGGAGGGCGACACCGGCGTGCAAAAAGGTTCCCTTATGCACTTCCATGCGCGGTTGGGTCACCTAAATTACGATGCCGTGGAAAAGTTAGCAAAAGACCCTAAAAGTGGGATTATGTTAACGGATACCCGAAGACTCAACTGTTTGACATGCGCGCAAGGAAAACAAACGAAGAACCCAAGGTCCAAGAAAGACAGTGGTGATAATGCGCCAACCGATCGTATCGGGGGTGTGATTTGCTCCGATCTCAAGGGGCCTATAACCCCGTGAGATAGATTCGGAAACAGATACATGATAAATTTCGTGGACTTCAAGTCAAATTACGTTTGTGTATTCCTCGCGAAGAGTAAAACATTGCTGCCAAGAAGTTCGAACATTTCCTGGCGTTTTTCGAAAGGCAGTTTGATTGCAAGGTGCATATCCTACGCACCGATGGAGGTGCCGAGTATAAAAACCTTGACGGTTTCTGCAAGAGTACTGGAGTATCACGACAAGTTAGCGAAGCAGGGAACCAATCAAGCAATGGAAAAGCTGAACGCATGCATCGAACCATTATGAACATGGCTCGGTGCATGATATTTTCGTGTGGTTTAAGCCTGGCATTTTGGGGAGATGCCGTACAATACGCGGCCTACATTATAAATCGAAGTCCCACAAGCGCGAACACAAGACACATGTCGCCCATCGAATTTCTAAGCGGACAAAAGCCGAAGCTCGGAAGTATTGTAGCATTTGGATCTCCATGCACAGTCTACAGAAATCCGGGGAAGAACTCGCTCGCACATAGAGCCCAGATCGGCCTTATCGTTGGGAAAAGCGAGGAAACCAAAGGATTCAAGGTATATCTGAAACAAGACAAGAAAGTTGTGGTCACCCAGCACATCAAGAGCATCGAGACACTGGATGAAGAACAGAACAAACAAATCCAAGTCGAATTAAGCGAAGACCGAGAGTTAGAAGGAGCCCAAGACCGACAACAAGAGCTACCGAAGAATAAACCGAAGAAAAACCAAAAGAAAAAGTCATGGCAACGAGAACGGCATGGAACCAGAAGCTACGTAAAGGAAACTACATCGGAATCGAAGACAGACGAAGAAAACAAGACCGATGAAGACACAGTTCCAGACCTGGATATGGTAAATTTCGTCGGCGAAGTGGACCCGAAGAATTACGCTCAAGCAATGAAGAGTGTCAACAAAGTAAAGTGGATTGCGGCAATGAAAGAGGAAATAACGGCCCTTGAAAACAACAAGGTATGGAAAGTCATCGAGAAGCCAAAGGACTGCACGCCACTGCACACTAAGTGGGTGTTCAAGACTAAGACTGATCAAAATGGCGATATCGAACGTTACAAGGCAAGATTAGTGGCATGTGGAAACGAACAGCGCTTCGGCATTGACTACACTTTGACTTTCGACGCCGTCATTGAAATGGGAACAGTGAAGTTAATTCTGGGTTTGACATGCAAGTGGAAAGTCCCCGCGAAGCATGGGGACATACCTAACGCGTACGTGAAAGCTTACGAGGACGAACATGATATATACCTACATATTCCGAAAGGTATGGAGCTAAACGACGGTATTTCAAGTCAACCGAACTCTTCAGAACAAGTTTTGAAACTGGAAAAAACGTTGTATGGACTCAAGCAAGCTGGGAGACTTTGGAATCGATTACTACATGCAAAACTGGTTGAACTAAAGTTTTCGCAGTGCATGACGGATATGTGTCTTTACGTACGATCAACGGACGATGATACGGTGATCTTGGGAGTTTATGTCGATGATCTATTGGTAACCGGAACCAAAGAAAGCTTGGTGGACGATTTTTTCGAAGATATGAAAGTCTTGGACATCAAAAATCTCGGGAAAGTCTCTAAGGTTTTGGGCATGCGAGTATTTTACGATGAAAGCACGGGATACAAGCTAGACCAAGAAGTGATGATTGACGGGATACTCAAGGATTTCGAGTTGAAAGACGCCAATCCAGTGAAGGTACCCATAAACCAAGAATACGAAGATTTGAATCTTGGAGAAAGCGAAGTCTTACCAAAAGACGGAAAAGTTTCAATTAAATCTTTTCAATCGCTGGTTGGAAGCTTGCTATGGATCTGTCGGTGCACAAGACCCGACATATCTTTTGCAGTACACAAGGCGACTAGAAGAACTCACGCGCCAAAGCAAGTGGATTGGAATTTGGCTAAGCGAATCGCGAGATACCTCAAGGGATCGAAACATATGAAATTACATATGGGAACCTCAAAAAAGGCAAACTCAAGTACAACCATCAAGGCCTACAGCGATTCTGATTACGCCGGATCAAAGGACGATCGAAAATCAACTACTGGAGGCGTCGTGCTAATGGACGGGATGGTTCTGAACTGGATTTGCAAGAAACAAGGTGGTGTTTCGCTGTCTACAATGGAAGCGGAATTTTACGCGGCTTCGAAAATTGAAGTGGAAATGTTGGGCTTCCGTGAATTAATTCAAGAAGTTGGATTAAAAGTCGAGCGTCCTATGGTGTTACTTATGGATAACCAAGCTGCAATCAAGATGATAAGCAGCATGGAAGGAAGCTCAAAGATGAAACATGTTGATATACGATTGAAGTATATTGTTTCAAAATTAAAGGACGGTGAAATCGAAGCTAGCTATGTTCCTACGCAAGATATGATGGCAGATTTGCTTACTAAAGCACTACCATATCCAAGACTAAACGAGTTACGCTCTGAAATTGGTTTGAAGTGATGGCCGATTTCGTTTCAAGAAGGAGTGTTAAAAAGTGAAGTTTTACGGTATATCGGTATTGTTAATTATTATGTTAGTTACATAATGGATACTATTACGGTACTACTTTGGAGCACTTTTTGAGAGATTTACGGTACTTTGCTATATTTAAGTAAAGTTGGGTGAAAAGTATTCGGACCATAACCGACTTTATTTCGAGGTAACTTTAGTGTAGGTTTTAAAACTGCTTGCACATTGTCTCGTGAGTCTCGACACTTCGCATGCATATTGATTAGGTAGATACTTAATCACTTCTTAATACACTTTTTATTAACTAAGTCCCTGTGTTCAATCTACGCGACAACGTCTAACTTGGTAGCTACGTCGACTGTTATACCTTGACAAAGTAAGGTATAAGTTTCAACAAACAAGTGCAAGTATATTCAACATTATCGACTACGACTTGACTTAAGCCTAAGTTCCTACTGCAACATGGAAAAGGATACTTTTGAACACTTACAATTCGTAGTGCTCTTCCTACTTGTCCTGCCTGGCTGAAAGAAATCGTCGATTCATCCACAAAGGCCGAAAGGAGGTGTTTATAGGACTCGTTGCCTGCTCGAATCGTAACTCCTTCCTGTGTCTTGTCCATATGTAACGCTATTCCCAATGGTTCTACTGCCAGAATAAAGAGTAAAGGGGCTAAGGGACAGCCTTGACGATCCCCGAGCTTACTCTCATTTCCTGTCGAAAATCCGAAATTTCTTAAATCTTGCATTAATCCACGCATTCGCATAATCCAGAAGTATTGATCCGCTAAAGCTAACTTCATTGCCCTGCTCCGTTCTAAAATAGCCATCATAATCATAACAGAGCGATCCATTTGCCTATCGTGAACAAATGGATCGCTCTGGTTGCAGCCTTGTTGCGAAAAAATCTTGTATCCTGTCTGTCACAAAGATATCGGTCGAAGCGCAATACACTATGACTTCATTATTTACCGTACGTTGTACCTACTCTAGGTGTGAGCTCAGCAAAAAGAAGGTGTGCACCTAATGGCTTCCTTAGCATGGAGGCACTTTTCTTTATTAGGTGAACATAGGTTGCTGACTTAGAACTCGGATTCAGCAAGAACCAATGCGAAACGCACTGTTTGTTTCTTGAATGCAGCATACATACGACAAACCACCAGTGGGCTCTCTTCAAGCTCTTGTTCGGACTGCACAGATGTTGGTTCACAAAATTTCTCTGGATCACCATAATATTCTCGAAGAAACGGACGAGGACAAATGCAGCGCAGAACATATTCACGTTGAATGGGAATCGCCATAGGTCCTGCCTCAGGATTAGACAGCACAAGAGCAGTCACAAGCTGCCGCAATTTTTTTTGCCTTAACAATTCCGATATTTCCACTAATTGCTGGTGTAATGGTGATGGCAATAGTAGCAAATTTACGAGTGATAGAGAGCTCTGTTCATCCTTCGGGACCAAGAAGTATTTTAATAAAGACAATGCTTTTGTCACCAGGACTTCTGTGACCTCAAGTGAGCGTACAAACTTCCAACACGCATCCAGCGCCATTTCAAATGCAACTTGGAGTTGTTGACATTGGTGAAGGGCTGCTTTCGATTGATCACGCTCATGTTCCTTCTTCCTGCTTGCAGCCATAAATGCAACTTGTGACTCCGCTAGAACTTCATCCAACAAAAAGATGGCACGATTTCCATGTGAGCGGAGATTTTTTAGCGCACTGTAAACGACTGGTAATGTCGTAGCCGAGACGTGCACAGGCAATGCGGTCTCTAAAGCAAACACGCTACTCGAAATTGCACCTGCAAGCATTTGGTGAAAAAGTTCGTGTGGTGCCAGTGTCTCCATATAATGAAAAATCTTTTCCGATTCTTGCACAGGATCAAAAGTCCGCTTTTGACGACTTGCTGGAACAGGCGCACTTGTTTCCCACATTTGATGCCATAAATGCTCGCGACCTGGTCCGAAACGCATGCGCTCTGATAGCATACCATGCTGCTCAAACCACCACACTCCCCGTCCTTCTGGCGGCAGCTCGCTTACCACGCTATTATTCGAAGTCTCAAAAGGAATCCAATCTTTTGGCGAATACCAACGGATAAAATCTGCGAGGCAGCAGTGCGGATTGGCAGCTTTAAAGGCCTGCATATCTGAGATAAGCACCGTACTTTGAATCTGTTGCCGTAATTTGTCGGACTCCACACTTGCGCCTAAGCGAGTAAGAAGGTCTTGTTGTTCCTTCGCTACATCTTCTGTCATTGGAACAGACGTCTGGATTATAGGTTCAAACAAAGGCTCGTTTGTCTGAAGACAAACAACTCCTATAGCTTCACAAAGCATACCCTCAGGGCTACGAGGCAGTGACATTCGAGGCACTTGGTCTTGTTCTATCGAGTCAAAAAATTCATCATCACTGGGACAGCCATCTGCACCATCCTCGTATCTTTCATTCTCTGCATCTGGTAAGTTGTTGTTGTCAGCAATAAGTTCTCGGTCAAAAGAATTTTGTTTCTCGTGAACTATCTTGAATTTGACAATTGCAGATGGTTTTAATGATTGCGCTTCTCTGAAAAATAAATAAGGATTAATAGTTGAAGAGGTCAAATTTTAGGTATTGATATAAAATGGGTTTCACATCACCTGAGAATACAGATGTTCAGCAACTGAAGCTTTTGGTGCAGGAGGCACTGGCTGAAATCCGGCGTAGGAAGCTTTATCGCATCTGAGTCCAATAGGAATAGGGCATCTAAAGCATGTGAGCTAGTATTGTGGTCGACATCTCCATCGTCTGTGGAGGACTTCTGTTGGTAAAATCATTACGTATCACAAAGGTCAGTTAAAATGTAACGTTAAAAACAAAAGAGTAAATATACCGCACCATGAAGGGAAGTAACTGTTGTTGAAGCCACCGCTCTCTCAATGCTTTTACGAACTCAACCCATAATAGAGCCATGGAATTTATACCGTCTACATATTAACATTTATCGCGCAATCGCGCTCTGTTGCGTTAAATCAACAGTGCAAACAATACCTGTACACGAATGCACTTACGTAATTGCGACATCCTAATGGCCAGGATTGACACAAGTTCTCCCAATGGTGCACCATGTTGAACGGAACTGGGCATGCTCGCCAACGTGACGCCTGGCTTCTCACTGAGTCCATGACTCATCTCGTCACTCCCACTCTCATTTTTTTTCTCTTTTACATCATAAAACAGCTCGGAGATGATCCGCCTGATCTCGTCTACATCTGAGTATTTCCATGTGGCGGCAGATACTAAGCTCGAAATAGCATTTCCGAGCACAACAGCAGCACGGGCTGCAGGGATAGAGTCTGAAATGCTTGAGGATGACTCCAGCGGCGCAGTCTCCTTAGCATCACAGCCAGTAGTAGGCTTAAGCGAGGAGGGAGTGACTGGCATTGGTGGTGCCAACTCGGAAACCATAATGTCTTTGTTTAGCTCTCTCGAGTTGGAATAAACACGTACAAGATTCGCCAATTTCTTGCTTAGCGGTAACTGTGGCTTGCGCTGGTTGTGCGAAAGCATGTTTATGAAGCGTACCCCAAGCACCCAATGAGGCGCTGAATCTGGATTCAGCGTTGAGTGAACCACATTGTCTACGTAAGTACCTTCACGCAGCTGTGGCCAATTAACCGTAAGGTCTATTGCAACCAATGGATTACAAGAAGCCCCATAAAACGACTGGGAATGCATATTTCCGAAAAGCCTGTCCGTAATCTGAGAAATACGGTGGCGGTCCTGAGTAGGTAGTTGATATTCTATCATTCTCCAAGCTTGAGGGTTTTTTAAGGTCACCACTTCACGAGGGTCACTTGATCGCTTCCATGAATAACGAAACGAAGCTGATACCGTCATGCCAGTAGCGAATTCCCCTGATTTGTCAGCCCCTAGTCTACATCGCTCCTCCACTCGTGGTGGCAACTGCAATTTAACCTTGAAAAAGTCCAGCAATCCACTGATACAGCTCTGGGTAGGATTCAACTCCGTCACAGAATCTGTCTCAAATGACATCGACACGTTGCCCGTAGCCCCAGGTACTGCTGATCCGATCCACATACCACGAGACGGCTCGAGTACATGAACAAACGCGGGTATTGTGCAATTACAGTTGTTAAGTGCTATATTCATCGCCGACAACAACATTGCCGATTCATTCTGATCAATACAAATGTCTGCCATGAAGACTTCCTCCTGATTTTCACCATCGTTTTCCACCCCAGCTTTTGCTGTCTCTTCTTTTTGAATCTCTCTCCCATTGTTTTTTTTCACTCCACCACTTTCGACCACAACATTCTTTTCGTCCGTCTGTTGTTCCTTCGTTTCATGTGGTGATGATCTGCTCAGCAATAAGAATTCGTTAACTCCAAACCATTTTTGCACATTTTCAAAAGTCGTTGTTCTGCTAAACTTTGGCTCTCCGTCGTCTTCATACGTCGACGTGTAGTAGAAGACGCCCTCTGTGGTTTCATCCTCGCGTTCCTCCTTTTCCACCTCTTCTTCTCGCTTTGCCATCCACTGAAAATCTTTAGTGCTATCAGCCACTGACAGCATCGTAGGAGTAAAATGCTCCAGTCCTCGCTGCCATTTCTTAACCTTTCTAGCCGCGTGTCTACCGGGTCCAGTGGTTTCTTCATTCTGCCGGATTTCCTCACGTTTGGCAACAAAAAGCATTAAAATGTAATTTTTAATTGTCTTGTCTCCATGAGGCTGATACTGCAGCTCTTTAGTCCATACAGCGGCATCTAATGCGGTGGATGGGCGCTCAATTAAAAGCGGTAAATCATTTGGAAATGCCGCGCTTAGCGCCTCAAACGACGCATGTCCTTTGCCGGAGAGTTTCCAGCCAATTAAGGCTTGCTCCAGGTCTGATATGAACTGCTCGGCGGTTGTGGCGTTCGTAAAGTCGACAAATTGGCTGCTCGGGTCCTCCTCAACCTGCATCTTGAGGTCGAAGTCGCTGGATTTAGTATGATAGAGAAATAATGTAAACCCCCATCCCTCGATTTGACCCCCCGGAATAACCAAATAGAACCCCACCCAATTTAACAAAGGGAATGTGTCAAAGTGACTCAAATCCAAAACAGGTTACTCAAATGGTTTTAAATATTTTCACACGGGAATATACGTGGTGTTTTGCTAACTAATTAGATGATTTGACAGTTCCTACATCAAATTTATGCATCGCATTTGTTCTTTCCAATGCGTTGCCTTCCATCTCGTCGAGTTAGAGATTTAGGTCAGCGTAGTTGATGCCAGCAAGTTCGTCCAACCTTCAAGTGTATAGTAGTATAATAGCACTGACTTTCCTGTATATAAGTCGTTGAGGTGACAGCGTAGTACGAAGCAAACGAAAACATTGACTTTAGTAAGATAAAGTACATTAAGAAGTGTTTATCTTCCTAAGCAATGTAAACATGCATGCGAAGTGTTTCAACTATTATGGGACCGTACCGTAACTTCTCTATAACCATGTCGATATATTCCAAAATAGAAAATTAGTAAAAATAGAGCAGTACTGAAAGCCGAGTAGTCGAGACGTAGCTTCTCCATTCTTGATTTTCGAAATAATAAACTTTAGTCGAACAGTTTCGAATTCGCCGTCTAGCCTCATCCAACAAGGATTGGGAGGTTCTGGAGAAAATCAGGACGTAGGACCCTCACGGAACGCCTGGGCACGTCCAGGCCCCCCCTCCCCGGACAGCGGCAAGCCCAGCCAACGCGAGACAGCAAGTTCACCGTCAGCAGCGAAATATGCGGCGTTGAACTCTGCTCCGGACAATAGGGACTGGTCTCACGTAGAGCCAGTCCCTGCGACTACGAGGATAACACTTGGGGGTGTGGGAGAGCCTACGGGGCCACTACACCCTGCACGCAAAGGCCGCGAAGAGCGGTGTTATGACAGGGTGTGAAGAAGTGCCTACGAGGCCATCACACCCAGGTTTCAAGATGCAATCTCAGGGAGGGACGCTTGGGGGTGTGGCAGAGCCTACGGGGCCACCACACCTAAGCCCAACTGTGCACTCAACGGTTGCCTCTACAGGAGGAATGTCAGGGTGTGAGGAAGGGCCTGCGGGGCCATCACACCCAGGATCAAAGATGAAACTTCACATTGTGGAAGAAGGGACGCCACCAGTTCCAGGACGTGAGGCGAAGAAGAGAGAGAAGGCGATTTCACCGCCTGCAGAGATAATTGCGGCGGCGAAATTTGCTCAAGCTACAGGAGACTGGGCTCATTTCGAGCCAGTTCTAAAGACATGGATGCAAGGGGGAGAGGTTACGCCTACGGGGCCACCACACCCAGGATTGCGTTCAGTCACTTTTGATGATACACAGAGTGAACGACTCTGGAAAGGATTATTGGGGCTTGTATCGGCGTGGCGATGGCTACTTCGGGACCAAGTTGTTTTTCCAGGCAGTGGCGTGCAGGAAGACGGGATTCGACTGCTGAGCAGTTTAAAGTGCATTAACAACCTTTACCAAGCACCGGATCGCGACTTCAGACGACAAGACCTAGAAAAACAAGGTTTGCCGAGCATGGACCCGACTAATAGTTTAAATAAGTCTAGATTCAATTCTAGTCTTTATAGGTTCACAGTAGCTAATAGTTAAGACTAATTAGACTACCTTTTACTACGAAAACGTTAGTCGAATATCCACGTGTTTTAATTTCGAGCTTCTTCACTTCCTTGCAAAAGCTTGATAGCCGCTTGGTTGTCCATCAACAAACACATAGGACGCACAATCCATATGCCTATTTCCTGTAGCAACTCACGCAAGCCGATCCTTTCCACTTGAACGTTTGAGCCAGCATAAAATTCGGATTCCATTGTAGATAGCGACACACCACCTTGTTACACCCAATTAATAATCATGCCTTCTAGTGTTATCACTCCGCCTGTTGTCGACTTTCGATCATCTTTAGATCCGGCGAAGTCGGAATCGCTGTATCCCTTGATTTCTACCAGAGTTTCACCCGATCTTGGGCTTCCCATATGAAACTTCATATGTTTCGTTCCCTTAAGATATTTCACTATTCGTTTCGCAAGATTCCAGTCCACCATTTTTGGTGCGTGAGTCCTGCGCATTGCCTTATGAACTGCGAATGCTATGTCTGGCCTCGTACATCGTGCGATCCATAGCAGGCTTCCAACGAGTGATTGAAAACGTTTTAAAGAAATTTCTCCAGATTTCGGCAATATTTCTTCGTTGTTTTAGTTCAGGTCCTCGTATTCCATGCCTATCGGTAACTTGAGAGAGTTCGCTTCTCGTAAGTCAAAATCTCCCAACAGACTTTCGATCATGATTTCTTGATCTAGTGTGTACCCTTTCGTTGCATCATACGCTACCCGCATACCGAGAAATTTTGAAACTTTTCCTAAATTTTTGATGTCCAAAACTTGCATATCCACGAAAAACTGATCAATCAGTGTTTCTTTCGTGCCTGTGACGAGCAAATCGTCTACGTACACACCCACTATGACTATGTCGTCCTTTGGTTTCTTGACGTAAAGGCACATGTCCGTGATGCATTGATTAAAATTAAAATCCATCAATTTTTCGTGAAGCAGCTTATTCCACAGTCTTCCGGTTTGTTTTAAGCCGTAAAGCGTTTTCTTGAGTTTCAGGACTTTGTCTTTTAGCTCCTTGCTTCGTGTTGCTCCTTCTATTAAGTCGATTCCTTGAGGCAGATGGAGAAAAATTTCGTGCTCATGCTCAGATGCTTTAACGTATGCATTGGGTATGTCCCCATGTTTTGCAGGGGCATCCCATTTGAAAGATAGCGCCAGGATAGTCTTGACCGTTCCCATTTCGATAACTGCGGCAAAGGTTAGTGTATAGTCGATGCCAAATCTTTGTTCATTTCGCAAGCGACTTGTGTCTCTCGATATTTCCGATTTCATCAAGTTTCGTCTTGAATACCCACTTTGTGTGTAGGGGTTTGCAATCTTTCGGTTTGTTGACGATATTCCACACTTTATTCTTCTCCAAAGCTTCGATTTTTCACTCTTAATTGCCGTAATCCACTTGTCACGATTCGGACTTTTCATGGCTTGCAAAAACATTTTCGGGTCAACTTCGGTAATTAAGTTTACAGACCCTAATTCTTCTCCAAACTACCATGTCTTCGGTCGTTTCTTCTTGTTCGCTATGTTTCTCGACTTGGTCACTTGGTTTCGCGATTTGTTTCTTTACGTAGCCTCGAGTGCCGTGCCTTTCACGTTGCCAAGTCTTCTTATTTGTTTTTTTTGGAGATTTCCTTCGTTTTTGAAGATTTTTCGCCTTCTTCTTCGCTCGAAATCCCTTCAAAAGTTTGATTCCTTGCCAGGCCTTGCTTGATCTTTTTATTCTGGGATTGATCGAGCGTCTCGATGTTCTGGATGTGTTGCGTCACCACAACTTTTCGATCTGATTTCAATAAAACCTTGTATTCTTTTACTTCCTCGCTTTTTCCAACAATTATCCCTTCTTGCGCCCGTGTGCTAATTTTTACCAGGGTTGCGATACACTGTGCATGGTGATTCAAAAGCCACTATTTCGCTAAGGTTTGGGACTTTTCCGGTCAGTAATTCGATCGGTGATGCTCGTATTTCGTTTGCATTTGTCCGGCTGCGATTTATTATATACGCGGCATACTGAACGGCATCTCCCCAAAAGCCAAGCTAAGTCCGCATGAGAATAGCATGTACCGAGCCATATTCAGAATGGTTCGATTCATCCTTTCAGCCTTTCCATGACTTTATTGATTGTTTGCCTCGCTAATTTGTCTTGAAATTCCGGTGTTCCGGCTAAAACCGTCCAAATTTTTATATTCTGCTCCGCCGTCCGTGCACAGAACGTGAACCTTGCAGTTGAACTGTCTTTCGAAGAAAGCTAAGAAATGTTCAAAATGTTTCGTTGCTACATCCTTGTTTTTGCCAAGAACACGTGAACATAGTTCGACTTGAAATCCAAGAAATTAATCATATATCGTTTTCCAAATATATCTTTCGGCGTGATGGGTCCTTTTAAGTCCGAGCAAACAACGCCGCCTATACGATCGGCTGGCGCGTTTTGACCACTGTCCCTTTTTGATCGTGCATTTTTTTGTTTACTTGCCTTGAGCACATGTCGGGCAATTCAACCGTGTTGTATCGGTGAGTGAATTTCCACATTTTGGATTTTTGCCATTTTTTTCAATAGTGTCGTAGCTGATCTGCCCAAGTATAGCGTGAAAATGCATGAGTGATCCGGTCTGAACGTCCGATCTTTCATCAACAACTTTATCACTCACCTCCAGAATTTTGAACACCGTCTGGTCCTTGACTTCAACTTGTTTGTCCACTTTAACTTTTACCGATAAGACCTTATTTGTCATTTCAATGTCAAATATCTGTTTTTCGGTCTTGTGATGGATTAAGATGCGTTTCCCGCGTACGTAGCTTATTGCAAATCCTTTCTCTTCTAGAAGGCCGTAGGATATGATGTTCCGTGCAAGCTTATCCGCAAAAAAGACTTCTTCGATCCGAATGGTTTGGATATGTCCTTGTGTTTTTACTTCAAGTTGCACACAACCCTTTTTAGTGACCTTCAGTGTTTGTCCATCGGCTTGAAAATATGTTCCGTTAATATCCACTTCATTGCGCAGGTAAGTCACGTCGTTCACTAGGTGAATGCTAGCGCCGCTGTCCAAAATCCAATTGTGCTTGTTCGTAATTTCCAGGATTGTTGATATCGTAAGAGTGAAATCAACTTTTTTGCTTGAAACTTGCTTTTTAGGACACCTTCCTTTTGAATGGCCGTATCCCCCACACTCATTACACTTCTTTGGCTTCGGCTTGTCTTCAACGTAGTTTATTGACTCGCTTCCAACTTGTTTGTTCGTTTATGAGTCGCCTTCTACTGCTGACGCGAATTGACATAATTCTTCAGCATGACGTAGAAAATCTGTCCTGGTATGATTATATTTGGCCATTAAAATCATTTTCATGTCGGGCGATGCGTAATGAACAACTTCTCAAGCATCAGTCCTTCACTGCCGCCTACAGCCTCAGATATAGCCACTAGGCATAAAAAGTGTTCATTCCAGGTTTGCTTTGGTTTTTTTTAGCCGTAAATAATTCTTCACTGATTGCGCTGGGGTGATAGTTGTGTGAAATGCGCTTAGCATTTTATTCATCACGTGAATCAAAGTGTTCGACTCATTCCACCATGTGTCTACTTGTTGGTTAAAGTATCTTTCAGTAGTCCCGCTGAAATACCGCTAGTAAATCCAACTTGATTTCCTCGATGCAAAGATATCCGCAAAGCCGATTCAGCTATTGCAACCTGTCGGATAAAAGGAGTACCCATTCCTTGAAACCAACTCCCAGTCCACGATACACTTTCTTTCCGTCGAAACCCTGATCGACAGCTTGCAATCCTTATCGGAAGGCGTCTTAAACATTTGCGGTGGTGCTGGGTTAAAATTTTGCGGTGGTGGTGGCTTTGTATCATTCATATTTCTGAAATGATTTTCGCCGAACGGTTTGCGTTGCGGGGTGCTGTCTAAGAATGCCATGCGCATTTTCCTTCCTAGCTTCATCGAATTATTAAATCTAAAGTCATTCATGTTGTGGTTGGTGGATTCTAATCGATCCAAACGCT